>VNJN01004545.1:2908-222687 GCA_008042485.1 Drosophila mayri | reverse complement strand
GGGGGGGGGGTAGGAGAGGGGAGACCTAAAGAGGATGTGTTTGGCGTAAAACGGGAAGAGAGCGAGGAGACGCCTGGCCGACAGCATTTGCCGGCGGCAATAGTAATTAAAACTTGCGTTCCCTGCTTTTAGGCTTCAGTTTTGGGAGGATTGGGAGTGGAACTGGTAACGGGATTGGGATTGGGGCAAAATGGGCAGAAAATGGGCGACTCCGGGGCAGCGCGAAAAACTTTCCAATTAGGCCAAAGTTTCCAACAAACCACAACAACAACCACTGTGCCGTCGAAAGCCAAACTCACTTCGTCAGCACAAATCAACTTGGTGGCCATAAATTCCCAGAGTTTCATTTTGTTTTTTTTTTTTTTTCTTTTCTGCCGCCTCTCGCCGTGTTTTACGTAAATTAATTAAAATTTATTTCAACTTACCGCCGCGCACATGAACCTCGCGACTGAGCACAGTGCCCACCAAATTGCGAATTTTGCATCTGTGGAATGAAAAAGGACACAGGATTAAACCGTTGATCGAAAATTTAAGTCAGGGGAGTGCCTCACCTGTAGACGGTGGCATGCACCTCGTGGCGGTACTTTTCCGCCGTAAAGGGATAGAACATCATGCTGCCATTGGAGAGCTGGAACACCATGTCCTGCTGCGGCGGTATGGGTGTCCATTCCACCTGGTTGGGTAAAGCGAAAAGGAGCATGAAAAGTTGACTCGAAAAAGAGAGCTTGTTAGGGGTTTGATAATTAAATATAAAATATAAAAAATATAAAATAATTTCTCTAGCCTTTTTAAAAAATAAATAAATTTCAAGAAATAAATACATTTTTTTTAAATTAAGAAAATAAATAAAAAGGATTTATTTTCAGTGCCAGCGTTTAGCATTTGTTTGTTGGCCAGTCAATTAACTTGGAAATGAGCAGAGCCAAATGCCGCACAGCTCCATGCATAATTAAACAGCAATATTAAATGGCGGCGGGGAAAGGAGGAAATGGGGAGGCAAAAGAAGCCCCTGGAAGGAAGTTCTCACCTCCGGCGGCGGACTGCCGTGGCCCGAGCATTCTATGAGTCCGCCCGAATTGTTGGAGAACTCGACGCGATGCG
This sequence comes from Drosophila mayri, assembly GCA_008042485.1. NCBI lineage: Eukaryota > Metazoa > Arthropoda > Insecta > Diptera > Drosophilidae > Drosophila > Drosophila mayri. The sequence goes on along the minus strand of VNJN01004545.1, from coordinate 221,586 downwards.
GTGGCTCGTGTAGGAATATCGGTCCCTGCAGATCCAGTCCATTCACAATCTGGCTGGTCTCGGCTGCAAAGAGAGAGAGGAGGAACATTGAGAGAAGGCAAAGGAAATTCGGTGAAAATTCGTTGGAAAATTTCGGGAGGAAATTTAAAATTTTAATTAAATGGAGGCGGAGTGAAGCGCTCTGTCCTGGTTGGCCAAAGTTAATTTCAATTTTTGTTAGACCAGGAAACTTTTCTCCGTCGAAATTAAGTAGCGAGTCCTGGCCAGCGGCGGCCCCTCCTTCAACTCCTCCTCGGGGGACGCAGCTTGGCCTAAATTTTAATGAGGCGTCGTGAGTGCCGCTGGCCCGCAACAAAGGCTGCTCCTCTGCGGAGACAATTGCTTTTCACCTGCCACCGGCTACCTACCACCGGCCATTGGCTGTGTGCGGTTGCCGGCCACAAAAGCCGCCTCTAATTGCTTCACCAGCCGCTGAGCATTGCATAATTTCGGGTGGGTCCTACTTTAAAATTGCCTTTGATGCGGCTTTTATGTCATATTTATTATTCATTCGCAGCCAAGGAGGACAGGACACCAGTTCGAGACTTGAAAAGTGGCACTGGTGCTGGTGATGGTGCTGGTTGCCTTCCCTGCTGGCCCCGGACATGTTAAGGCGTTGTCTCCTGTCCAGAAAATAACCAGAAATTCATGTGCAGCGGGTGAAGCTGACTATGACACATGAATAATTTAGGCAAAGGATCTCTGTATTTGGCCTACACTTGAAATTGAGGAAGTTGTTTAATGGGGAATTTGTATTTGTATACATTTTCCTTTAAATTCGATTATAAAATGTTCTACCTTCAAGGGTTTTAACTTGAATAATTTATTAATTCATACAAAATAAAATATTTTGCCGAAAAAGTTGAAACCAATTTAAAAAGGTATCAAATTCTTTCGCCAGGTGTAAAGGTTTTGTTGAAATTGTTAGTTTTCTTGGAGAGAGATATTTCTATCACTTGCTGTCGGACGAAAGAATCCCCTTTTTGGCAGTTGTCCTGGCCACAGGACTTGGCAACGATCTCTCTCTAGCTCTCACTCTTGCTCCTGCTCCTGCCACAAGGACACTCTTGACAACAACAGCCGCAAACCATGCAACACTAAATTTGTAAGCAATTTTCAACCCCAGCAACGCCGCAGTCGAGCAATAATATGAAAAATTGTTTTGTCAAAAAGGCATTAGGCGGCAGATAACGACAACTATGCTGCTGTTGCTGCTCCTGCTCCTGCTCCTCCTGGTTGCAGCATGGGAGACCGGGCAGGCCCCAAAGTGTAGCAAACTTTGTGCCACTTTCGTTGCGGTAGCTCCATCCCCCTGGCTCTCAGTTTTCCCGCCGGTTTTCCAGCTCCTTTGCTTGCCTGCCTGGCAACACGCTGTCAACTGCAATGCCCAAAGGAAATGCGCCGCAAAAGGACCAAAATGGTAGGAAAAAATATATAAAAGCAAAAGCAAAATGTTTGCGGAAAGTAAAAAGTGTTTGCCGCAAGTTTCCGCCACCACATGACGACGACGGGGGAGCGCATTAAATTTGCAGTTTTAGTTTTTAAGTCACTTAAGATAAAGTTTCGCAGAAAACTTATCTCTCTCTCTCTCTATATCCGGCAGACACGGTCTAATGAAAATTTAATTATCCATCCGAAGAGCCTTTTTGTCCCCGGCCTTTTCAATCCATTCTATCGGCTTAATTGCGATGTGTGTGTGTGTGGGTGAGATTTGCCAGGTAGGATTTCAATTAAAACTTTGTCTTAGGCCAGAGACAAGTTGCAGCTAATTAGAGGAGGAGTTTCCTTCGCCCTCCCACCCAGAGCTAGAGCCAACTGTCACCGGAGTGTCCCACATTTCATCGGTTGGACAATGGGCAAAGGCCATGTCTCTGAGATGGAGCACTCTTCATTTGTCCCCGGTTGCTGTCAATCCGCTGAAGAGATTCCTCCTGGGCAGCTACGGCTTATTAATGCAGGTGCCGCGTGCAGAGCTTCCCCTTCTGGCTAAAATCAATTAAAAGCCAAGGAATCTGAGAGTAAAAAACTAAATGAAACTAGCAATGCCAGCGGCAGACTGCATCATTATCACGGATCATTAAAAATTGCCGTGGAAGAAGAGCTGACGGAGCTGAGGAGAACGGAAATGAATGAGTCCGCCGAAGGAGATGATGGCAAATGGTAAAATGGCACGGGGAAAAGCTGCTGAAAAGCAGGATGAGGAAAAACAGGAGCAGAATGAGAAGGAGCTGGAGCTGGATGAGGAGGAGGAGTGGCAAATGGAGGAGCGTTGACAAGCAGACAAAATGCAAATGAGCAACAGCGACAAAAGATTTCAGCTGCGGCTCCTCAAAGCCAAGATACACGGGGAGAAACAATCACAAGAAACTGTCAGAAATTGCTAAAAATATATTTAGAAACAAATATTAAAGCTGCTCTACCATAGGAGTAAAGAAATGTAATTCTAATATCCCTAAACACCTTTAAAAATACAAATAAAATTATATACGTTCCATTTTTATGCCAGCTTGGATTTTTCCAAGTACAATCCCCCTGCTTAATTAAGAAGAAAATCGCAGGGAAAACGGAAGACAGCGGAAAGGCATCCATTGGAATGGCGACTTCAATCCACATTAAGTTTGCCTCTCAGCGCCAAAGCGAGCGGAAAAATGTTTTTCGAAAAGTGTCTGCAAATAATAATGAAGTTTCCAGTCGCCAGTTGCCAGCTTTTGCCAGTTTTCCAGTTTCAAAGCGCTCACTAAATCAGAAAAACTTTTCCTGCACGCCATTTAAATGAAAACGCAATTTTGCGAACGCGAAAAAGTACAGAAAAAATAAAGAAGAGCACGAAACAACCAGGAGCAGTAACATTAAAGCTGATTTGCATATGCCGTGAGAGCAGGGGACTTGTCTTGGCTGTTTATATTGCTATATATCTATATCCCCGTGGCTCCTGGCTCCTGTCCTGTTTGCTGCTGGTGTTGTTGTGTTGTCGCGAGGGAAATGGCTTGACAAATACAAATGTATAAGGAGGCATGCTCCCAATTTCACTTTCGCCTAGTTCCTTATAAAATTTGAAGGCATTTCCTGTCGCTTTGACAAAGATGTCAACCTTGACAGGATAAAAGTAATGGAATTTGGTCTCTCAATTTGTATAATTTTATATATATATAAAGTTCCTTAAATGTTTCGAGATTGGAGTGAAGGGATTTTTGAAGGTTTTTTAACATAAATGTTGACAATTTATTAGAAGAAACTCTTAAAATCTTAAATATATTTTTAAAAAATCTCAAAAGGAAAATGTTCTAGATTTTTGTTTAAAATTTTTACGAGTTTCCAAATCTCTAAAACACCAAAAAAACTTCAAAATGGGAGCAAATCCCAAGGCAAGCGCGAAAATTTGATTCAGACAGCCGAAAAGTAGGCAGCGTTTAATATTTAAAGTAGCGACCGGCAACACGGGGCGGATGAGTGATGGCAAGGCGGGAGGAGCTTCATTTCAGGACACTCTCAGAGTGGGGGGTGGCAGGGATGGGGCCACCCTCAAGTGCACGCATTTTTCTGCTTAAAAGCCCCGACTAATGCGATGCCGAAGCGAAATCTCCATCTGTCTGTCTGTCTGCGCAACAAAGCGGAATCCTCAGCGGATCCGGATGCGGATGGAGAAGCGAGTGTGAGCTGGAGGAGTGTGTGTGTGAGTGCTAGAGGTCCTGAGTGTAAAGTGTATTTGCTTAGGTCAGGGCACATACCCTCTTGACTCCACCTGCTAGCCTGCTCTTCCCCTGTCTCAGCCTCAGCCTCAGCCTCGGCCTGACTTTGACTAAACAAGCTGAAAACCAGGAAAATTGCTCAAATTGAAAGCTCGAATGTTTCAGGACCCCATCAAGAGAGTGAGCGAAAGGCCAAAGAATTGTATCTGGCTGAGGCAATCTCATTATGCCGAGTTCCTCTTTGGCCAGATGCAATTTTGATGGGGAAATAATTAAGCTGCCAAGCAGAGGGGTTGTGTTTCGGGGCAATATTTATTCTGCCTTTGTGCCAGCGACACTTCCGTCTACTCTCTCTCGCAGAAAGCCAAAGTTATCAGCAAAAGATCAACGACTGTGACTGTGCGCCGGTGTCAGTGCAATGTCCATATCTACTCGTCATCGTCATCGTCATCGTCCTTTTCCTGGCGCTTTGTGCTCCAGCCAGGACTAAGCTGCGGGCTGATGTTGCTGCTGCTGCTGCTGCTGACTGTGACAGTAAAGGCCTTTCTTTGCTCGCTGCTTGTTGCTGCTGTTGCTGATGATGAAGCTGATTATGCTCCGCATGCTTTGGACTTAAGCCCAGGATCCTGCCACTGCTACCAGGACCAGCTCGTGCCTCTGTGGACAATGTTGCCAGGTCCTCACAAAAGCCCTGCCTTGCCTTGACTCCTTCTCCGCCTGCCTTTGGCTTTGCTTCTTGGGGCTTGTTTTTGTTTCATAAAATAGCAGTCGGCAGTCAGGAGCCAGAAGCTGCATAATCTTGGCCCTCCCGCTGACGAACTGCCGGCAAAAGGACCCTGGAGCCCCGAACCCCCGAATCTGACTACCAAACACCCAGCGCCCACCCACTGGCCACTCCTTTCATGCGCTTAGCAAACGTGACATTCGAGGTCATTCACATTTCGAGGGCGTGTTGTTGAACTTGGTGTGAAGCAGGGGGAAAGGATGAATGTGTTGCAGCAGGAGCATAAACAGGAGTCACAGGAGCGGACTTTGTGGAAAGCCAGCAAGGTATCTTAGGCAAATCCAAGGGGATTCTGGCCCTGGCTTGCCAAGTGTCGAAGCTTGTTTCCTACTCCACCTTCTAGGAGCCACTCCGTACCTGAGTATTTGTGGTTACATAAAAAGAAAAAGAATTTACTTTTTATAAATAATATTTATTGAATTTAGAAAGTGTGCGTTTTATTTTATTTTATATTTATTTAAGCCATGTTTGAAGAGGAATAAAAACTAGCTAACCAAAGACACAAAATAGTAAACCATTTTTCTTTAATATTTTACTCTGAAGGACCCTCTAATACTACACATTTTCTTCCTGTGCACTGCACCTACGAGAATTTCTTTCACCCGGCTAGTTGTGCATTTGTTAAGCCCTGACTAGTCGCTCCTGTTCTACGCTCCTTTTAGTCCTGTCGCCTTTCAGCGTCTCTGTGGCTGCAGACGTATTCGGTTGCTAAATGCCATGACACATTAGACAATGAGGATCTCTAATTATGGCTCGAAAACTGCAATTAACATTTGATCCAACCAGAGGTAGTGTGTGGATGTGTGTGTGTGTGTGCCACCTTTTGTGTGTGCGCCTTGAAGTGTCGAGCCATGCCAGCGGCAGAAAGTTTTATAAATGCCGCTCCTGCTCCGGCTCCTGCGGCTGGCGTTCGTCCTTTGCTGTCTGGGCATGCAAAGTTTGCGCGATGTTGACTCCGTTTCTTTGAACGCCACGCAAAACGCAACGCAACACAAACAGAAACAAAAACAAAAGTGAAACGTGTGCCTTTCAATAATTCAGTTTTATGGCACAAACTCCGCAGGACTCGGCAACTTCGCCCGCCTTTTGTCTACTCGCCAAAGTTGAGTCGGCGGTCGCTCATTAACGGCAATATATGTATGGTATATATAGTATATGTGCATGTGGGGTTGCGTTAATTGAAATGCTTTTCGCTTTTCAATTTCCCCGAGTTTTCTACCTCCTAGAGGGAGGGGGCAAAACCCCTCCTTGTTCCTTGGGCTTATGTTGCAAATTTAATTGCATACTTCCAAAGGCGGTGAGGGGTGAGAGGTCGCTGGTAATGTGGCCTTCCATTAGCAAGTGCCATTCAATTCGAATTGGATCAATGCTGCCGATTAGAAATTGATGGGAATGAAGCCGTTTATACTTTTGGGCTAATGGGTTGGGATTTAATTTGATTTACATAACTTGCAAGAACATAAATAGATTTTTGGAGAGATCCTTGAACTCTTTAAAAGTGTGTCACAAAATAATACTTTACTGCTCTAAATAAAATAGTAAATTTAATATTTTTAGACGTCTTTTGAAGGTGATTTGTGTGCACAAAAAGGAGGAATAGAAACTCTTTAAGTATATGCTAAAAAAAATTGTATTAAGTTTGAAATAATATATTTTTTGGCATACTTCAGACATTTCCAAAAGCAGAGAGGTAATTTCCCTTTTTCTTATGATGTTCTACTTAAAATTTGTGTATTTACAAAATAATTTTGAAGCTTTATTTCCCCCAATTAAAACACATTCCATCAGTTAACTAGAACGTGAAAAATAACCAAATGTGTTTCATTTGAACTCGAACGCTCTAGGCAACACTCACCTCGTATGACATACAGGATCAGGATGGCCTTAAAAAGGCTGTGTAAATCCATTTTTTATGAGCACTAATGCTTTCCATTACATTTTTTATGTCTGGATTTTAAATGCCGAATTTCGCTTGATTTGTTTGTTATTACTGCCGTCGCTTTTCCTTTTTTATATATGTATATATTTCGTTTAGCGATTTTGTTTGCTTTTAACGCTGCCTTTGCCCCGTTGTCCTGTTGGTCCTGTTTGTTTCAGTTATTTAATTTCTTCCTGGCACACTCGCTGCTGCTGCCGCTGCCGTGATTGAAGCTGCAAAATGTTAATGGTTTCGGGCTCAACTTTGTTGTTATTATTGCCGCCGCTGCTGGTGATGGCGATGGTGCTTTTGTTTTTGCTCTTTTTCTGTTTGTTTATTTTCCGTATTACGCGCCACGGAAATTAGAATTTCGAATGCGATGCCAGAGATTTATGCGGCCAGGGATTTTAATGCTCGTCGTGCCTTGCCTAAAAAACAAATAAAATATTGCGGATTTTATATGTATGGCATAGAGGTATGTACTTTTTTGCGAGTTCCCTGAACTTTGGCATGCTTTGTGCTAAGAGGGGGAAAAAGACCTTCTCTGCGCTTCATGCAAATATATATTTTAAAGCTGCTCCGTAGCTCTGGGTCCTGCCCTGCCTTTGCTTTTGATTTCACTTGACGACAGTCAGTCAGTCAACTGCGATCCGCATGTCAGCGAGGATATTAATCATGTCAAGTCAGCGCCACAAAGCGCACACCCAACACAGCATCCCAGCTGAACCACTTGGTTGTGCGGGGAACCCCCAGAATGGAGAAACAACAGAACCAGTGACACTTGGAAAAAAATATTCAAAAAATAGTTGCGAGCTAAAGCTATTAATTAGGATAGTTTAGGAACAATAAAAGCCAAGTTAAATGCATTAAAAAAATGGCTTTTTTAAGCTTAAGATATACATTAATTAATTTTAAAAATTTGATGGAGAAAGGGTCTTTAAATTTCGAGTAAGTCTTCTTATTTTAAGCCCTCAAAGCAATTTCTAAAATTGAATTAAAAGGGATAGTAATAGTTTAAGACTTTCTATAAATAAAGTAAAAGCTTTATAAAATTAATTTGAAAACTCATTATTATTATAAAAAATTAACAAACAAATTAAAATCTTCTTTTTCCTAGTGCAAAAAGAAAAATCTCCCCCGAATAGAGCTGCTGCCGGCTGTGTGGCTCCCTATAGTTTTTCCCCCTTTTTCCGGGTTTCGGCTTTTGCGCCCCTTTGAGCGCATTTTTATGCGAGAAGATGAAGGCGAAAAAATTATGCATCAGCGCGAAATTGGAGCGCCATAAGTTGCCACTGAAGTGCTGACATCCTCATCTGAAGTTGAGGCTGCTGCCGCTGCTGTTGCAGCTGAAACTGAAGCCAGGCAGCGCCCGAGTACGAGAGTATCTCAGTATCCGAGCGAGTATCTGGGTGCGGGTATCTCGTGGATGCAAAATATGACAAAAATATGCTAAAACACGCGTGTGAGTGAGTGTGTGTGTACGGGAGTCCTTCTATGTATGTCCTGCCGCCTCACACTGAAAGCCATTGTATTGCCCCGGATGGCATTACATTAACTTTGCCTGTGGCCAGCCATGACAGGATCTCCCAAACGCCAGACGACTCCCCAAGGTAAACTTCTGGACATTGTAAAAAAAATGGGAGCAAGAAAAAAATAAGCAACAAGGAGGAAAGATAACACGGGCTATGAGATACCCTGTAGTGAGTCTTTTGCTGCAAAGCTAAGGGCGATTTTCCTTATCGGATTTTGGAAAATATGAGAAATTGAGAACAAAAAATAAGATATTTATAAGTTTTTATCAAATATTTTGAAATAAAAATATGTTAGATATTAAATTTAACTTATTTTAAACATAAAAATAAATAAAGACTTAAAATCCTAGAAAGTAAATAAGAAATTACTTAAATGAGAAATAAGACTGAAGAATAATGTTTATTACCACAACTTCAAGAAAAATTCTACTCCTAAACAATCTTTATTCCGATAAATTTCGATATTTCTTTAGTATTATAAATATCCTTATTCAACCTATTCCATAGTCTTGGCTCCTCTGAAGGTAAGAAAGCCATCAAAATACTTTGGCCATACATTATCCCTACACCAATATCCCCCTGAATTTTACGAGCTGCTGAGTACGAAAAAAAAGAAAAGCGAGGAAAACTGCGGCACGAACCAAACGATATTTGCCGAAACTTGAAACTATGCAAAAGGGACAGGAACCGGCAACTTGATACGAAGGAGATAAAAAAAGAGACGTATAAAACTGTCAATAACGATAAAGCAGAGAGCCGGAAAGGGAATGACAGGGGCAGGAGTACAACGACGACGACGACAAAAAAAAACAACATGAAGTAAAGAAAGTAAAGAGAATAAAGTGCGGCAGGGAATGGGCGGGGGCAGGGGCAGGGGCAACACAGCAGTAACAACAAAATGCCGCTTAAGCAACATGGAAATTATGCCCAGTGCGAATATCATCGGCAAACTGCTGGCAGACAATGGCAGAACAGCGTCGGAGAATGGATGGATGCGGACCAGGAGCAGCAGCAGGACCAGGAGCAGTCAGTCCGACGGGGGAAATGTTGCTGCTGCTGCTGCTGCTGCTGGAAATGTGGCTGAAAATGCTTCGTTTATTTCCTTCGTTACTTGTTGTATTTCGTTTGCTTCCCTTCTCTTCTTGGTGTGTAAAAAATCATGACTTGGCAATTATGCGGCAAATGTGCGCACTGGGCATACCAACACACAGACAAACAAAAGGAGAAAGCCACACACACACAGGGAGCGAGAGCCAGGAGGAGGCTGAGAGGGACATAAATATTACGCATACGCCGCATTGCACTGCCAACGTTTGCTAAATTGCTGGCAATTAGTTTAAAGTGCGGCAGCAAAAAATCAAAATTGCAAGCCTAAGCAGCTTTGTGAAGTCAGAAAGGAAATGCAATTGCCGAGTTTCTAAATATGAACTGAAAAATATAAAATTAATTATTGAAAAATTGTGCCAAAAACAAGTTCTGTGAAGAAATATAAAATACATTTTTTCACAATAAATAACAAAAGCAAATTACAAATAAAATCATTTGAAAGTCAGCTTAGGAACTTATCTTAAAACTGACACATAAAATAATTTAAAAGTATATTTTATTTACAAAATACAAAGAAAATCATATAAAATTCTCCTCCACAAATAACATCAATTACTACTTAAAATTGGTTAAGATTAATATTGATTAAAAATTAAAAGATAAATCTATATTATAATATTTAATTTTATTTACTTTATCAGGGCGATTTTTCTAATAAAAATTCAGATTAAATATGCCTTGATTTGCCTTATAAATTCCCCCAAAAAATGGCCCTTAAAGAATCCCTTTCTATTACACATTTAAATGGAATCCTAATGCCTGAGCAAACTGTGTCTGGGACGCAATCAAAAAGGAGACATGATTGCATCAAAGTGGGAATACTGCTAAGAGCCAGCCTGCCTGCCTGCCTGTTAGCCTGGCTGCCTTTGTAAGCGGCTTCTCCTCCGATTTCAACGCCTTCCCTTTGAACTTGCCACCCAGCGTTGGCTCTGCCTTGTGCCAACGGCTTAAACACTTGAAGTCAGCTTCGATTTATTTATATTACACTTTACGTTGTCTGCTCAGGCTTTGCCTCGGCTCTGTCTGTGACAATTTGTGCCGGCGAAATGCATTAAGAGCTGACTCTACGCCTCTGCTCCTCCATCTCCGTGTGTGTGCCTAGTGCTCTGGGAGGGAGAAAAAGGCCAAGACAAGTGCAATTTATAGACTTCAACGCTTGGCCGGATACGAGGGACTCTGCGGGTCCAGTCTGGTTGCCACCGTATGGCGGCCATCGTCTGCCAAATACGTGATTTATTTTAATAGATAATCATTATGCCATCGATTTCTATCATGTCTGGAAGTCTGTTTCGCTTGTTGCATGCCCCCCAGACCAGTTCTTGCTCTCCCTTGTGGGGAGTACGTGCGTCAATAAATCAAAATCAAATGGCTTTTAGCTTATTGTTTTGCGTGGGTAAATAGAAAACATGTGCGACCCGCTGGAACAGCTTGTGACCAGTGGTGGGATGACCATATTTATGTTAGTACCAAATAAAGGACTTGAGTAGGTTACAGCTTTTAAATTGTTAAAGGTAATTAAAGGTAAATTTAAAGCTTTTTTTATAATGTTTTCGAAACAAGACTCTTAAAAAAACATTTGAAAATGAAATAAAAAATAGTAAGTAAAGTTAAAGCTCTCTAAACTGTTTTATTATTAAATTTAGTGCTGTAAACTATTATTTTAAATATCCAAACATCCAAAAATCAAACCCTTTTTGGTTAAGCTTCCCCTAAAAAATATATTCCTAGATTTTCCAGTAAAAAATGCATTCTTTTAGATAGGCTCTACTGCAATCCCTGCTCTCCATATCTGGTTTATAAAAACCCAGTCAAGCCAAGCACTTTAAGCACTGAGCACAGAGAGCAGACCAAAAGCTGCCACAGCCGGTCATAGTTCACGGTTCATTCACATGGCAGATCCGCTCTGCTCCGCTCCGCAGCCGTATTTAAATTGTGCCATTATGCACTCGACGAGGGTCGGAGCCTGGGGAGCCTGGGAAGCCTGGGATGGGGAAGAACCTCCCTCTGGATAGTCCCCCTCCCTTTTCGCTAATGACTTTTTACGGCGTCTCTGGCGGCTGCACGAAAAAATCAATAGAATGCAAAGGCTGCCTGGGCACAGGCTGCATGGGAATCTCGGCTGGCAAAACAAAAGGGTCGCCAAAGTAGTCAGAGGGAAAGGCAATGGGGAAAAAGCAGTGGTCAGGGCAGGGGACATGGGACAGGGGACACTGCACAGTGGACAACTGGAATTGTAATGGCCAGCCGGCTGTCGTCTGTTGCATTGTAACACTGGCCGACCGGCTGGCCGCAAACAAACACAGGCAAACAAACAAACAAACAAATAGAGAAACAGCCCCAGTAGACACACAAAAAATGGCGGAATGGAAATAGAAGTGAAACCAAAAAAACAACAGCGAAAAAAAGAGTAGAAAATCAATAAAGCAAAGGCATGAAGCAACAAACAAACAAGACGAGAGAAGCCCGGAGAAAGGAGAACGGAAAACACAGAGCCCGACAGAATGCATAACAAACTGTGAAATGAAAAGCCAGGCAACAAAATTGTGCAAGAAATTATATGCATATATACTTCATGACCCCTCCTCTACAGGGAAAGAGGCTCCGGCTCTGGCCTCTTGCACTGAAGTGCACATAAAAATCATTTAAAAACAGCAGCCGAGCAGCCAAGCAGCAGGAGGAAACTGGTGGGAAAGCAGGCGCTTTTCCAGCCTCTCCAGCTGGGCCCAAGGTAAGTCCATGTTGCTGTGATTCAGTGCAAAAAAAAAAATTATATATATATAGAATTGAGTTCAGCAACGGTGAAGCCCAGAGGGGGCAATGGTGGGGGATGTACACAAAATGGGTCTAAAGTCATAAACTTTTTCCACATAGCAGCTGATGCCAACACGTTTTGGTTGATGCACAGGAGGAAAAACTAGAGGAAATTAGAGACAGGAAACTTAAAGAGAGCTATATAATTTACTAATTTACGATCTTTTTTTAATTAAGAAAATCACTAAAAAATAGTTCGAGAAAAGCTCTTTTTAATACAAAGTCTTATGTGATATATCTGAGATCTAAAATTTAAGGGAAAATAAATTTTAAATGCGAATCTTTTCTAAATTAATACTAATATTTATTTTATTAAATTTAAACCTCTTTTTGATTATAAATCAAGAATAAAACAGAATTAATTGAGCAATTAAAAAAATATATATTACAAAGTGTTCATAATCCTTGAAGAAATTAATTCAATTTTCAAGAAATAATTATAAATCTATTTGAAAATAATTAAAACTAATCCTAATCCTAAGTATTCTGTTAAAACATTTTTTAATTCTAAATCTATCTTCTATCTCCCATCCTTTTTTCCTCCTGTGCATCCTGCCTGTTATTGTTGTTGCCATAGTCGTTGGTTGCTCAGTGATTTTTCCTTGCCTGTTACTATGGCACGCCTTACTGGTCCTTTGTTTCCTCCTGGCTAACGAGCCGAATATTGGGTTAAGTAAAATATGTACCAAATGGAAAAACCAACAAGGAAAAGCTCTGCACGAGTAGTTGAAGTTATTTTCGAAAACCAGAAATAATGAGGCGGAGACTAAAGCAAATGCAAATTGGGAAAGAAAAATGCCAGACTATGCAGATATCTATACATATTTCGGCAAATACATAAATTCAAGTAGAAAAGTCCTGGTTTTTCAGTTATATTTCTTATCATAGTCTGCCGCTGCTGGCTGCCAATCAATTCAACATCGACCTTTCCCAGGCCCTCGAGGTTTCGCGTGTCCCGACGGGAACTTTGGATGAGATTGCGCCGCGCTATTCTCCATTCCGGCAACGCCAACGTTATACATCAATCATGGGTAATAATTTCGAAATGCCAGGCCCGCGCTTAAAATGTCACACGCCAATCAAAGCCATGTTTGCCGGCATAAATAAACATAAAGCGAGTTAGGCAGACGTCAGTTCAGCATGAATAAAATATATAAAAATATAATATCATTTCTCAAGCATATTTTTTCGTTGCCTACTTATGTGCGAGAGCCTGCGGGGAAAGTGATTTCTTAATTTGTTACAAGGGAAAAACTTTAACACACACGCACACCCCTTTTTTTTGCTTTTCTCTGGGTTAAAGTGGCTAGCAGGAAGGAAAGTTTCCTTCTCGAGGGTCGCGTACGTGACTTTTATGGAAAATGATGGATCAGTTGCTGGGGTTTGGGGCTTTGGAAAAGTGAAACTTGTTCCTGTTCCTGCTTCTACTAATTAATGTCAGCGGCGGCAACTTTATATATTTTTGCAGCTCAATGCGACAGATTGCGCATACGCAACGTGGCTCTAGTGGCTATTCAAAAAAATTGCGTATACGCACTGTGGGCAGCTGTTGCAATGGCACCGTAGTAACATAACTGACCAAAAATACATAAGAGAGAGATGGGTGAGTGAGAGAGAGAGGAGAGTAGACCGAGAGCGAGCCGAAATTTTAAATAAACCAAAAGTGGATGGATGCCGGCAACGAACTACTATTACTACAACTACTACAACTACTACGAGCGAGACACGTGCATGTGTGCGATGGTCACTTCCGGCTCTGTGAAACGCATGAAATACGACCGATTTTTACTACACATCAGCAGCAGCAGCAGCAGAAGCTGCAACACATGCGACCTGCGGCGTGTGTATGCGGCAATCGATAAATTTTGTGTGTGCAGCAGCTACAGGAACAACAAGCGCACTATAAGCCCCATATATACACCAAATATATTATCGTGTGTGTATATTCGTGGAGCGTGAGTATCCCGGGTATATAGTGCCCTGGCTCCGATACCGGCATATGCACAGACAGATTTATAGTTTGTCATGGCGCGCCGCGATGTCCAAAATAGTTGCAGCAGCCTCTCCTGCACCCTTGGTTCGTTCATAAAATCAATAGGGGGACGCCTCCCCCTCTTCTTCGCTCACTGCATTAGCCGGCCGGTATATATGTACATATACCACATTCGTATATATAGAGCGGAGAACTTACGCAGGATGGCTAATTGCTTGCATGCCAAGCGAAGAGAAACGAAATGAAATGAGAGCACAAGGAGCCACAAGGAGGACAGGACAGGACTCTGCTATGCGCCCGGCACAAAAGAAATATAAATAAATGCCATTTGCCCTCAACACAATACGGGGAAAAATGTCAAACAATTAAGCGGCAATTAGCAGAAAGCTCGAGAGTGCCGGCAGCAGCGAACCAGAAGTTGCCAGGAAGCGGAGGAGGAACGTAGAACGGAGGTTGCTACGTGAAAGCATTGCTAAACGTGTCTTCAGCTTGTCAAAGGGGGTTGAATGGAACTGGAAACGGGTCCAGGGGAGCTGCAGCAGCCGGAGCTGGGCACTCAAGGCAGTCCAAAGGTAGTCAGGAAACGGGATTGCATTATGCCTTATTGATGAGGCCAGGTGAGGGAGCGCAAGGGTGAACTCCTGCAAAAGCCAAGGAAAAGGTCTTAGGCCAAATGGAGCTCTTCATTTGGAATCACAGAGGGCAGATATTTCACTTTTAGAGAATTTTGAATACATAAGTTGGGAAAAACAGAAGTTAGGCTGACATATTTTAGGGGAAATTGGGATATTTATTTAAATAATAGAGCTTTATTAATAATTTATACAAAGTGGTAAGGAAAATATTATAAAAACAATTTTAACAATAAAACAATTTAAATATATTTTTGAATGAAAATGAGTGCTTTAATCAATAAAAATCAAGGCAAAACTCATTATTAACTTTTAAAATATCAGATTGTAGGTTAAGAATATTATTCTCAAATTAAACAAAGCAAAACCACAATTTAATAGTAATTTAGAAGAAATTAAGGACTTCAAACTAACCTGTTTGAGGAACACACAATGGAATCTTAGGTTATCTAACATTTAAATTAATCACCGCTAAAAATATTTAAAAATCAAATAATTACAAATTCTTGCACTTAAAAATACTAATAAATACCACTCCTTAACACAAACCTTTTAATAACAATTGCCACTGTTTTCCCCGCTCCTTTACCAAATTAAACTCTCGTAAAAAATAAATAAACCGAAATAAAGCAATTTAATGCTTGATAAAACACACTTATCCTCCTACCCGTCAAGCCATCAGCAGCTAAAACAAATTTGCATGCAATTTTCTCTTTCACGAGGAAAAACACTTTTCCACTTTGTACGTGGAACGTCTCAACCCGAAAAAATATAGCTAAAAATCAGGCTGTTGCCGGTGTATGTTGTTTCTCGCTGATTTTTAGCACGTTGTTGCAACTTGCAATTCAATTTATTTTCAATTTTCGCGCATGCAATGTGGATAGTTAGGAGGAGGAGTGGGATAAGGGTATAGGTCTGGATATATAGCATTTTCTTGGGAAGGTGATTGAGTACGGAGTTCAGCACCTTTCATTAGACACACAACATTATTATCAGGCGCGACTTTTCCGGCGGTTTTTTTCTTTTTTCCTATTCGTCTTGGCGGCCGGCTTGGCTCACGTTGCACTCTCCCACACGCATACACGGATGACGGGCACTGTATATAATGGGGTTATGTTATATATATTCGTGTTATTTACACGGCACGCACGTTTGCCGCCTCTCTGATGTGGCTGTTGCAACTGCGAGTTGCACTTGCGACACTGACAACGACAACGACAACAACTGCGACGGCGCGCTCTCGGAGTTTTCACAAGGAAAAGCGCACTGATAACAGGTCTCTCACTCGCTCCCACTCGGCGTCTCACTTCCACCAACTGTTCTGGCCTGGCCTGGCGCTCACTAACTCGTTTTCCCGTGGAAAAGGAGCAGACAACAACCGCACGCGAGCAACGTCGAACAGCAACTGAATCCGGATTGCGCTGGCCCGCAGGATTTTCGTGCAGATGCAGGTTGCCATAGTCGCACACATCTTCCTGCCACATCCTTGCCACCACCTGGCGGTGGATGCTGGGTGCAGTGCGCAGGATCCGCAGCCGAGTCCGAAGCCGAGTCCTCGAAGGCAGCATCAACAGGAGCGTAGTAAAAGTCGTAGTAAATTGGATCCCATTCGCGCTTCATTCACAGCGGAACTCTCGCAGGACCCATAATGATGTGGAAATTTGTTGATCGTTCAGATTCACTTGGGACTCATGGCAACTGTTTAAATGAAACTTTTATCTATTTATATTTTTAAATTACTTATTTTATTCTGTCTAGCCGAAAATATATAAAATAAATTATATAAATATCTATTAATTTTAAAATCAATTTAATTATTATTGTATGTAATTTTGCAATTAAAATATATATAAATATTTATGCTTCTCACATGAATTCTTGTTCGGAAATTATTGGATTGAAATATAATTTTATTTAAAGGTGAACAACCAAAAAATATTCATATTTTAAAATATTTTGTAGACAATATACATATATATTTTTTTAATTAAATGCAACTGTTTCAACTTTATAAGTCCTTCACTAGCATTTCTACATTTCATTATCGTTAGCAAACTTTGGTGTTAGAAAGGTAAGTCTAGAGAAATGTGTACCGGGGGAAGAAAACTCTTAAGTTTATGAGTTTTTTTTATTTAAAAATCCCAATTATCCATATTTAACATTAAAATTATCGATACCAATTTTTCAAGAGTAGCCGATAAATTCTATTATTCCAAGCGTCAACGTTAACCAGCACTTTTTGTTGAAAAGCTGGCGTAAGTACAAATTTTTACCTAGAAAGAATTATTTCTTTGTTTTTTTTTTAACGATTATTTGTAACCATGTCCATGATAAACTTTATGGGCCTAATGAAAGACCTCGCCGAGGAGTTTATTGAGAGCAACAAAACGCACAAAGGCTTTATCTTCACGGCGCGCTTGCTCTCCGATGCGATCCAGCGTCAGCTGGTGGCGAACAACGCCGTGTTCAAGCACCTTTTGGACAAACTCCACACAACTGGTGAGTAGCTAGCTGAGACATCCGCGCTCCTCCGTGTTCCTGAGCTCCATTAACTCCTTCCTTAGCCGTCTATGTGAACAATCTCATCATGGACTTGCCACTGAATTTCGACGTCTTTCTTCCCATCCGCATTCCGGTTCCGGTTACACTCAGCTTTGATGAAGAGCAACGCACGGTGCAGGTGACCAGGTTTCGCACCCAGCACCCGTTCTTCTTCGGGAATGCGTTGAACTTCAAGCGCATGAATCTGATGCTGTCAAAGGAGCTCACCGAAGTCGTGAAAAAGCTCCAAAGCGTTACTGTCGCTGGAGTGATCTATGATCTCTGCTACAACATACACCGCCGTGGCAAGGTGCCCTTCCTCCACCAGCTGGTGGCCACAGAGCGTGAAAGCCACGGGGAGCGCAGCATTAGCTTTGATTTCGTCCTGGCCCTGGTTTTTGAGGGTGGGGATTCGCCTCTGCCGCCATATTACAAGGCACCCATTGTGGGCCAGTGGCTGGCCTACGGGTTGGCTGGGGAGGATCGCTCGCCAACGGACTGGGCGGTTCTGGTACCCAAATGGAAGACCGCCGAGGCAGCTGTCTGTCTGCGCACCGTGAGCTCGCTGGTCATGCTGTACCGCCTCATGAAAGTCCAGAAGTGCCCACTCTACGCCCAGACCTACTCCTTGAAGTTAAACTTTGTCTTGGTAACCGTGGAGCGCGGCGAAAGGTATCAGAATATGAGCATCGCCGAGATGACTTTAACGGTGAGAAAACAGGAGTCCTAAGATTTTGGATGCCATTAAATCGTACTTTTTCTTCTCCCATTTAAGATTCTGTTCCATCAGGTAATGCGTAACCTGTATAAGGCAGCCCTAGAGCACACCAGACGCGACAGATTAAGTTGTTCCAGCAAGCTGCTGTCCATTTGGAGGCAGCAAATCCGTGCTAGAGGAATATACTACATTCTGGCGGAGGGAGCATACCATAACGAGATCAACAGCGAGTTCGTCTTCGCCTTCTTCGCGCACCTATACATCCCGCCGGTGCCGCGCTGCTTCAAATGGACTATAGCCGAGGAGGTGGATACCAAGACGGACTATGACTCTCCGCTGGAAATGGAGGTCGGGGCCCCTATACCGAAGCGACGGAAGAGCATGTAGAGTTGCACTTGCCGTAAGCCAGCCAAGTTCAATTGACCAGAAGCGATGAGCTGGGGTGGCTTGGGTGCTCCTCAAGGGCTTCCTTCCTTCTGGACTCCTCCGAAATTCGAGCAAAACTTCAAATTGCTCTAGCAGTTTACAGTGAGCATATTCCCCCCACACACAGACAGTCTTAGTGTCAAATCTAGGTAATTGTGCAACTTTAATTCCCAAAAAAAATAAGTGGAAATGTCTGAGCGAGGCTAAAAACACAAAAATACAAACAAGAAAACAAAACATACACACAAACTACACACACACACACACCGGAGCGGAGCCGAGAGACAAAAGTTAATAAAAGCCAACTAAAAACTAAAGTCGAGTTGGGGCTACGTGTCCCTGTTTTGACTTCTCCTTACCGCCTCTTTCCTGCTCCCCCCCTGCTTCCTTTTTGGCAAGAGGGGAAAAAAGTTAAATTGCAAATAGCTTGGGCTTAGCTTGGGGTTGTGGGCGTGGCAGGAGGCGGCGAGGGCGACATGAAATTTTAGAAAAATTTGCTGTTATTGTTCGGGCAAAACAAAAGGGGTGAAAGACGTGGAGAGAAGGGATGTCGGGCGGGCGCAATGGGTTGGCAAAAAGGTAGTTGGACGCCCCCGCACCTTAGCCGGGGGTGGAGCCGCATTAAAAGACACAAAAAGTTTCCAGAGCAGCATAAAGTTTTGCCGAGCGCTTTTGACATTTCATTGTTGTCAACTTTTAACTAGTTTTTTATGTAGTCATTATTTTAAAATGCAAATCGTCAGCCCTCTGGATTATTGTTTCAATTTAATCTGCTCAAATCAAAAATATACACCCTTTAATTGGAATGCCGAGACACATGGAGACAGGGAGCAGCTGGATTAAATTTGTCATATGTCCAGGCAAGTGGAAAACAGATTTGCTTTCGGTTAATCTTATTAATTCGTCGCCCAGCGCAATCGAAAAGTGTTTATTGCGTTTTCCACTTTTCGTTATTTTAATTGCATTGCCAGCTCTGCAGTCCTTTGGCAGTTAAAGTTTCTGTTTGTATCCAATGCCAATAAATAAACTGAAAATGCGAGAGAATCGCTGGCCGCCTCTTCTTGGGGGAAACTTCATCTAGGGATTCGTACCAGTTGGGGATTGAAATTGGCTAAAATGGTTGTGAGAAATGAATTTATTTCCGGAAGGTCGAAGATGCCGCCTTATCAATCACTTAATTCTTTGACAAAAATATTTTCCAACTTAAATTAAATTCAAATTTTATGTCAAGAGCTCTCTCTTGTCAGAGTTCTCCATAGTTGCACAAAGGAAAAGCCACCCAAAAGACGTCAAGTTGTCTGGTGGACAGGAGGGAAACTGTACGGCGCTGGGGGAGGACGGCATCTTTAATCAAAAAATAATTATGAGCGACGGGGGAATGCTGAAAAGTGCGTGGGCTGCCTGGGTGGCGGTGGAAAATTACATTTGAATTATGACAAAAACGGAAAAGGACCCTCCTCCAAGGGAAAAATTGATGTGCAGCAAATGAGCTAAGCGACGGCCAAGTGAAATTTGAGCGGCGACCAGAACCGCCCACATTTCGAAGGAGCAACCACCAGAGCGCTAAAAATTGGCAAGACGCGGCCACAGGACCTCCGACTGAAGCTTGGAGAAGCTCCAAATAAAACGGTAGCTGGAACTGGAGACCCAACCGACAAAAGTTTATGTGCAAAAACAGACAATTAATTTGTTTTGCAGCGCCAAAAGGGACACTGGGAGACCCCATCTGGACCCACGGACACAGGACACCCAGGGAGGAGAGAGACAAACAATTTCGTGCTTGTTGGCAGAGAAAATTTACGTGCCAAAGACAATTGGTAGGAGGACTCCTCCTCCGATGGAGGGCAAACAGAGAGCAGGATCCTAGTGGTGGAAATGGTCAAACATTTAACGCTTTTTGTTTAATTAAAATTGCAACAGGCTACGCTCGGTCCGTAGGCAACAGGAGAACGAACACACAGCAAAGGAGCACCCTGGAAATATAGCAAAGTCAGCGTTTTTCAATTAAGCTTGCATTTCATTTAATATAGGGTAACAACTACAGCATTAGTTGGTCTGCCCTTTTGCCAGCTGCTGCCAGTGCTTGTGTCCAGTTATCCCCTATTTGCCTTTTCCCTCAGCAAAAAAGAAAGGACTCGCTATTTGCTGCCTTTTGTTGTTTTCTACAAACGTAGGAGACCTTTTACGGCGGTTATTAAATTGCTCTTTAAGTGCTAAACTCTGGGCAAACTATTTGCCATAACCCAGCCCATTCCCGCTTGCATGGTGGTTACCTGGTCCTCGTCGTCACTCTCCCAAATCCGCGTACGTGTTGGCATATCAATTCACGTTACGAACCGAGAATAACTGCATGCGCATTCATTTGCGTCAAGGAATCCTCCTTCCGAGGAGCAGTAGCCTTCGATGTCATCGCCCGGAGGGCCTGTCGGGATATCAGGGATATGCGCTTCCCATAACCCTCGTGTGTGTGTAGAGTGTATCACGTTTCAGTCATTTGGTGGCTGCCACTTCATAATTCAATAAAACAATAAAAGCAAAATCCTTACAAATTACAGCAATCAAATCATACGAGTCCTCATATGTGCGACAGTGCTGGCGACAATCAGGATACGATTGTAGTTGGGCAAAGGATCTTAAAACTTTATAAATAAGTACAAGGAAATTATATTAAAAATAGGTTCATACATATTTTGATTTATTATCTACAATTATGAATATTATTTTCAACTGTTTGATAATATTGTTTAATGTGTACCACACTTAAAACACCTTATTAAATCTAAAAAAAAGTCTAGAAATTGTAAATTTTACTAATATAAATGCTTAACCTATTATTAAATATCTACCCACTATAAAGCTGAATTATCTCCAATTCTTATCACCAAACAAAGGTTACAAAAATATATCTAAAACGTCCAACACTCGTCGTCCTTAGCATATTTCCATAAATTGGTCACAATTTGCTATGCGCAGCAGCAGCGCAAACAAAAGCCCTGAACCCGGGAAGGGACGACATAAGCACTTGCCGCCGCGACATGGCAGATACGTTGGGGTGGCCCCGAAATTATGACGCCCAGGATAATCGTGGGAAAGGGAGTACGTGAGGCGACTCCGCTTCGCTCCGGAGCCAGCCGCCCCAGGACACCGCACAATACGTGGCCACCGACTATATTCTTGTATGCAATGCTTTATTCATGTTAAAACCACTATCTGTGCGTGGATAAAATGTGTGTATATATGGTATAAGCGTGTGAGTAGCTCCAGCGAGATCGTAAATGCCCATTTCTATCTAAGAACTGGGCATTTACGATGCCAAAGGCAGGAGATCAGCGCCTTTCCGTCTGGAAACGGAAGGCTTATATCCTAGATTCTGTACAAGGCACTGACATTGGGACCATGCTGGACCATGGCATCCTTGTGGCCCTGGTACTGGATCTCCATTTCGCCCAGGTGCAAGAACTGCTTCAATTGATTGCCAATAGCCATGACAGCCGTGCCATTGCGTGCATTCTTTGTCCACAGGGCTTAAAGGGGGATATTTGGGATAGCAAAGGAAGTAAGGAATAGGGGGAAATGGTTCATAATACTCACACAACTTGTTGGCCTTATTGCGAACATTGATTACTACACCGCAGATCTGATCGGAATACTCGAAGCACTCGCCAATGATGCACAACAGCTAATGGGAGGTAATAATCAATTACAAAAGAATATATATAAGAAGCTGATTACCAAATCGTGCCACAATTTATCACTAAACGCCTTTGAGGCTTTGTCCAAGAGCATAATCCAACGGCCGCCCTCCTTGTTGAAGTCATCCTCCCACATGGGACTGGCATAGAAGACATTTTTATATAGAATAACTGGTAGGTAAGGATGACTTACCGTATGCCCTGCTTGAAGACCATATAGTCATTGAATATCTTGAGATCCGAGGGCGGCTTAATGAAGTAGTACACACTGGCAAACAAAGGGATTAAATATTTAATCCAAATATGTCCTCCTTAACAGACCTGAAGAAATCCTCAACGGTGTTGAAGCTAGTCACATCGCTGAGCATGTCGCTCCAGGCCTTAGTGCGATCGTTCTCCCAGTGCCACACGGTCCAGGTGTGCTGCAGCAAATGCTTCATGCCCAGCTCGTAGTCAATGAGGCTCAGCTGTGTGTTCAGAGATGGAACCTCCTCGTCGACCATTATACCCTCGCCGCTATAAGTAGCCATACTCTGCTCCCAGTTGTTGGACTCGCCATAAGGCAGCCATTCTGTATGGAATTCATACCACAAAGTCAGTCCAATAGTTTTGAGGAAACTCTAAGCAAAAGCCGCTGCCCAAACTCACCTGTTTCGTCTGCCTGCTGGCGCAGATAATGCTTGTAGCCGGTGTATACCATTTTGTTTATTGTTATTGTTTATTTCTTAGTTAAAATGGATATTTTTCCGTTTTTATATTTTATTAGAAAACTCTTTGAACTTTTCTAATTGTGTGCTACCGCGTGGAAAGTATATTCTTAAATGAAAAATGTAAGAAACCTAGTTTGACGCATTGAAAAATTTGACATTAAAAACACCAGCTACCTAATATAGAAAAAAGTGTTGTAAAACTTGTTTAAACATTGAATCGATAGCAAAAGTTAATCGCTAAACGTTTAGCCATCAAAATTCAAACGTATACTTGATTTTTTGTATTATGTATTTTAATGTAAAGATTTATTTATTTCATTTTTAAAGATGCGAGGAAATAATGCAATTATTTACATTTCATTTACATCTTTTAAATGTGTAAAAAAGGTTAATTTTAAGTCATTTAAATAATTAAAAAAAAACATTAATATAAATAAAGAAAATATTGCCTGACAAATCTTTGGGTAAAATATATTTCTAAAACTTAAAATTACTAAAAAATATGGTAATGGGAATAAGGAATTAATTGTTTAATTAATTTAAATATTTAACCCACATTTTATAGCATATTTTCTCATATTTATCATGATAACCCTTCCTAAATAAACACTCTTAGCTGCTCAAAATTAAATCAGGGTCCTAACAACCAATTCAAGCACTCAAATATTGCAACTCCCATGCGCACATTTTGGCCAGAAAATCGAAGGGAGTCGGTTAAGCACGGCCACGAGGGTCTATCAATTGAAATGTCACGCTAATAAAATAAAATGCCACCGAGCATACGATAAATGCACGAAAATAATAAAATGTGACTCAAATGAGCGACGGCGACGGCAGCCACAGACACAAGCTGGCAGCCGGAAGGGATAGGTTCAGCAATGGAAGTGGGACTGGGAGCCAGCATGGGGATCCTTGTCTCTCCTTGTGCAACAGTTTGGCCTGCAGTCAATAATCGAAATCGACTTGGGCTTGTGGCAATAAAAATTTGTCTTCGCCGCTTAAGTTCTGCGCCTTGTTGCACACTGTCTGGAGTCCTTGGTTCCAGGGCGTCCTGTGGAAATTCGCTCGTCTCTCCCGCCCAACCCCTGTGCAGATAATAAAATATGTGAGTCGCTCTACGTGGCAGCTCCTTGGGCGCTGGCAAAGTAGCTTTGGGCCCCTTGTAATGTGCACCATTTGTTGCACGGCTGGTGGTGGTGTGTAGTGGTGGCTCCTGGATCTGGCATTGGCTCCCAATGCTGGTGAGGATGTGCACCCTTTGCATTGCATCGCCTGCCGTCTGCTTGGGTGAGTTATGTCGGCCAAGTTTGGAACAAAAGTGTTGGCATCGCTCCTGGGTCTTAGTTCTTGCCGACAAATAAGTTGCCAGCCCCAATTTACTTAAAAATTCTATTTATTTTTGCTCTTAAGCAGCATTGGCTGCTGCTGCGACAACCAAAAACTAGAAATATTCTCTCTTAATTGGGTGAATGTGTAGAGGTTTTGAAAATTCAACATTTGTTCCTGGTAAAACTAAATAATTGAGAAGAATATTGATAAAAATGTAATGTAAATAATAATTTAATCAAAAATAAGTATACTCCAAAAAGAAACCCTTCTTGTATATTTTTGCTTTCCTTCACTTAGTCCTTGGCTTAGATTATTATCCCCTAAAAGCAAAATCCCCAAATGGAGTACCTTTAATTTCAACTCCTTTAGTTTTACCCCATTTAAGTCTTGGCAAACGCTTAGCTATGCTTTGTTAGATTTGACTTTGTGCAGCGCTTCTCAGGTGGCACTTTGGCGTATACGCAATATTTTACAGCTTTTTGCACTTTGCTGGCTGAGCTGAAAATACATGGTCAGTAAATCTTTTAAAATATTGTAATGTCGGGAGAGCTACTAGGGAGGGTGGCTGCTGGTGCCGGCATAGTGCGAAGAGCTCCCTACCAGCTTAAGCGCTTTGAGTACCGGAGCCGTAAAAACGCCCACAAATGGCCAAGAAAGTCGGTGGGGAGGGGAGGAGAAGGATGGCGCGTAAATGAGGCAGTCGTTCGCATGGAGGATCCGAGGAGCCAGGACCTCATCTTGAGTCAGCTCAGTGCAGACAGGCGGAGGCAAGAAATGAAAATGATTTGAGGCATTATGTTCGCTCTGCTTCTCCGCCTCGCTTCGCTTCCGTTCAGCTGCTTGTCTGTCTTCTCGTTTTTTGGCTACAAAATTGCTTTGCTCCTCCTTCATGTTGATTGTAAAAGATTTCAGTGCTGAGAGCACAAAGCAAGCGATGATGTACGGAACAGCACATCTCGTACATTTCGCACCTTGAAGTGGCAAGCAGGTGTAGGAAGGTGGGGAGGGAAACTCCCGGAAAAGACAGCCACATAAAACAATAAAAAGCAATGGTAAATGCCAAGGATGGGTAGCGACAACACATCCTGCAGCACCTTGAGGCCAACCCAACTGACAGGGACTTCCGGCAGTCCTTCGTCCTTCTGCCCCGCTGCCACGCCTCCAGTTGTAGCTGCCCCCTCTCACCCGGACGAAAAGTTAAAAGTGTACGAAGCTAAGATATGCCTGTGCACAGTGCAGGTGAGTATTTAAAAATATTAGAATATGTGTAGCTATATTTAAGCATTTTAAATAATATATTTTTGTTTATCTAAGAAGAAGCATTTCAATTTGATAAATATTAAGCTCACGAGAGATAATTTGGTTTATTGTTAAAGGAATACCAGATGTCCCCAAAAAGTATGCTACGTTTTGCAGAATTAAATGATTTCCATTTTTATGGACAAATCATTTGAAAAATCTGTTTTTATTTATTGTTTTAATTTATTAAAATATTAATTCTAATTTAAATGTATTTAATTTTTACAATTTTACAAATTAAATCCCTAAGTATTCATAATATTTTCGCATTATTAGCTTAATGTTTTTTGAACTGAAACAATAATCTTAGTTAAAACATAAATCAACTATTGATTTTTACTATTATTATCAAACTAATATAATTAATTAATTCTCTATTAATAAAGATAATTATTCCACTTGACAAATACTAACCTAATATATAGCAACCTAGATTATTAAGTTTCCAGTACATATTACGTATACGCACCGATAAATTAAATTAATTTCTAGATTTATGACTGCTATTAGTCCGGCCATTGCTGTGGGTGTGTGTGTATGTGCCTGTTTATGGTGCTAAATGCTTAGGACCCAGAAGACACCTCTGGGCGATGGCCACCCCCGACCAGAAGCTATCCAGCAGGGGGAGCTCGGTGCTCGGGGCCAGGTGAAGTCATTTCACGCTGTGTGTAGCGCAAAAGATTAAAATAATAGCAGCGCGTAAATTAAACAGCCCGTTGGAGCCGAAGGAGGGATAAAGGATATGAAGACGGAGAGCCATTGAAGTGGCAGCAGCCATCGGGAAGCAGGACCTGCCACATACCACTCACAGGCTACCATCGCATCCTTTTGTTTAGGACTGCGGTCTGCCCTTAAGATGCTTACCTGGTACACCTCATCTGCTCGGGATCCTGCTTCTTTTCCAGCCCCAGCTCCGCCCCACTCATCCTGACATTCGGCGGTTGCCAGGACATTGCGAGCATTGCGTTGTCAGCACTTCATTTTGATCCAACATGCCGCGTGCTTCACTTAATGCGACGACTGCCAGGCAGCCCGGCATTTCTGAGGCACTGAGGGGCAAGAAATGGCACGGCGAATACCATTCGGGGTTTACGGGCCGGAGGAAGCGAGCTTCTTCATCATGCACATAACTACAAAGGCGGCTGCATTTCTTTGGCCTGCAGGAACACACATTTGTAAAGGGAACTAAAGTTCTTAAAGCATTAAACATGTATAATATATTTTTAATTTAATATATAAGGATAAAATAAATGAAGGTTTAGTTTTAGTTTTTTTAATGTAGTTAATACTATTTTATTTATTACACAAATATTGCGGGAATTTATAGAGACTTTTAAATAATAATAGCCAGGTTTTTTACTTAATGTTTAATATTTATTATTTATTTATTTATTGCTAAACTCGATCTTGACTCCTTTTGTTGCCTGCCAGCTGCACGTTACGAATGCGTGTGTATTATGCTCTCTGCACAGCTCTGTGTGTGTGGGAGGTGGGAAAAGGTGGGAGAAATGGCACTGAGCATGCACGGGAAAAGCAGTGGAGTGGGAGAGGAAAAGCAGTAAAGTGAGAGAGGGAAAAGCTGGAGTGCGGGATGCAGTGATGCAGTAGTGATGGTTCGTTGGGCTGCTACCTTAGCTGAGTGTTTTGTGGCTTGTCTTCTCTTCGCCTGTCTGTGCGTCCTTTTCTTTTCCCTGCTGCTCCTGCTTCTCGCCGTCGCCACCTTTCTCCAGCTCCCCTTGCAGCACCGTTGAGCTCCTTTCAAGCCGAAGCTTGCTTAATGCTTTATGTTTGCCAGCTTTCAGCTCTTTGTTCGTGTTTTCAGTGTTCTCGTTCTTGTTTCTGTTGTTGTTGTTCCGGCAAGGTACTTTGCTTTTGTTCGATGAAACGTAAAAATAGCAACAAGCAACGAAAACTCATTTTTAGACAATGCCGCATAATTCCAACGCAACGGAGGTGGAAGGGAGCCTTAAAAAAAGGAGCAAACGATGAAGAAGAAGGAGATCCCAACGACTTTTTGTTGTAATGAGGTATTTCCGCATCCTCCCTCTCATCTCTGTACGATCTACAGTGAAGCAAAGTTTGTTATCCTTTTTATAAGTACAAGAAATATTAAAAAAAAATTACAGATTATTTAAAAACGAAAAATATGGGAAACTAATGCTATTGGGAACTGAATTCGGAGTCAATCGTTGCAAGCTCCTGACTAAAATTTAATAATAATTAAAACCAATGAAAACTTTGTAAAAGAAAACCAGATCAATTCATAAGGATAACTATTTTCAAATACATTTAAGTTTAGAAATAAATAGCCTTTATTTTATCCTGTTTTCAGAAATATTAAAAATATCTCTTCAGCTCAAATTTTGTTTCGAAAAGCTTAAAGATAATATGAAACCTTTTCTCTCCGTACATTTTGTTTACATTTCGCCGCGTTTTCCGTACAAAAGCAACCGCAAGAAGTTTCTTACGCGCTGTCAGTTTTTGTAATGAAAGTGGATGCTGGCTGTGTACCCATCTCCCCCTGGTACTATCTCCGCAACCTCCCGCAAAACCACCCACCGCCCCTTTTGCGCACAAGTCGTTGCCGCAACCCCTTTTCACCGGCGATTATTCAAGCGCAAAATTTGCGGTAATCTGCCGGTGGACGGCTTTCAGTCCTAGGATCCAGCATATGCAGAAAGTTTTTCCCAGCAGATCCCAAGAACCCGGTTCCCAGGAATCCCGGAAACACGCACGGCTTAAACTTTCAACCCTTCTATGTTTGCTTACCCCACAAACCCCTCCACACACTCACACACACACACAGATACAGGCAGCCAAAAATACACACACATACAGTTGCACAGGAAGGATGCCTGTTGCTGCAGTGTTGTTTTTGTTGCTGGTCATTTACGCCCATTTAGCCGCATTTAACAAAGTCAAACAGTCGACGGGCCTCTCTGCCGCTCGGCCTTGCTGCCTCCCCCCACATTTGGGGGGATTTCTTTTATTTTTCGGGGGGTTGAGGATGGCAGAAGGACACCCCAAAAACCAATAATTGAATAAGTTTTAGCTTCAAACATTGGTCATGGTCAATATAAAGTTAGGTTTCATCCTCTGGCTAAGTTGATGTTAATAACAATTCTCACACTATTAACTTAATTTCATTTGAACTTTAAGAAAAAACTAGAAAGAGAGCTGAAATATACTGGCTATTAAAAAGGTAACAAATTAAATTATTAAATTTATAAAACTCACATGACACCCATTTATCTTAATTATGGCTAAATTGGGGATAATTCCGAAAAGATTAAGAACAAATACATAGTAGGATGAAAAGCATGCAAATAATCCTGTTTGTGGAACATATGTAGGTTCAACATTTACTTTAAATAAATGAATATTAATAAATATAATATTATTAAATCAAAAAAAAAGCTTCAAAAAAGTAGGACTCCTAAATTTTGCCTTGCTTCTTGTTTATTATTTATTATGTAAAATGTCCTTCACTTGTACTTATCGGGACACACTTTCCTACGTCAAGTCCAACCCCAAATATGTATTATAAATATTCTATATCCAAATGAGTGCGAGGAAATGAAATTCCAAAATTCTCCTTGATAGCTTCAATCTTGAGCCAGCTTCCGTATCACTTCCCAGAGCATCCCCCTGACCCGGATTCATTAACTGAAACACTTCTCTTGAGTCCCACCAACGAAATCTCTTCACTAAAGTGCTCAGCCGAGCTCTTCATATGCCATTTAATAATGATTAAGTACACGAAGGGGTGGCTCGGGGCTCGGGGTTCGGTTCGGTTCGGTTTCGGGTAAATGGAGCACCTTATTCGAATGTCATCAAAATCACCATCAAAATCATCATCATCATCATAGGGAGGGAGGTGAGCCGAGCCTCCTAACTGTTGACGCATTCCGGTTTCAGGCCTCATTAGCGCCGGGACTTGGCAGCCAAGTCAAGTAAACCCGACCGAGTCGGAGCACTCAAATTGTGTCAGCATCAGGTGTCAATTTTAATTTACCGCTCCGAGCCGGTATGTCATCTCTGATGTTTGTTTGCCTTGAGCTGGGAGGAATTCAGGGTAATGGTTACGCTCCGTGTTAACCCATATTTTGGTGGCTTGCGGTTGTTGCGGTAATTTTGGCTAGGTTTTCAGGGAGGGAAGGATACGCAAGGATATTCAAACTCATTGAAGACTGCGGCTCGAGCCGCAACAATTTCATCATAGATGGAAGAGCTTCCCAGCCGCACAATCCTCATTGATCATTGATTATAATCATAACTTTGCCTACACATAATTATTTTCGAATGGTGGAGAGTTTTCGAAATCTCAAATAAATATTATGTAAACACTATTCTAAATATTAAATACTTTTGTATAATAAAATTATATATATATTTTAGGAATAGTTTTAACTTAAGAAGCTTCAGATATATATTAAAGGAACACCCTCTTTCTGTAAGTTTTCTTTTAATTAATTTTCAGTAGCACTTCTTCTGTATTAAGTTGTCTTTAACTTTCACGATTCCAAGTACAAATAATTTGATTTCTCAAAGGATTCTCCGTCTCTTATACAAAATTCCTCAATAAATTTCCTTAAATTAAATCAAAAAACCTCTCAAAATTGATTACTATAAAGTTTAATTCATCACAAGTTTTGGAGTTTCAGAAATATAAGCACCAAGCCATGAGTCAAGCTCATGGGGCGATATTTCCTCAGGGTTCACAATCTGTTGATTTACTTCTTCAGCAGCAGAGGAGCGGCAGCGGCGGCAACATACGGACGGGCCACATAAGGCGCGCTGTAGGCCAGGGGAGAGGTGTAGGCGGCGGCATAAGGAGCGGCGAAGGGAGCAGCATAAGGCGTCGCAAAACGGGTCACGGGAGCGGTATAAGCGGCGGTCAGGGGAGCAGTGTAAGCAGCAGCAATGGGGGCGGTATAGGCAGCGGGAAAGGCGGCGCTGTGGGCCACGGTGTGGGCGGTGTAGCTGGAGGCATAGGGAGCCACATAGGCGGCACTGCCAACCACAGCCGGGGCTGTGTAGGCCAGAGGAGCCACAATACCGGGCTTGGCAGCAGCCACAGCCACGACAGCGAAGAAGATAGCAGCCTGAAATTAAGGATATAAACATTTTAATCTATGGGACAGGTAAAACAAGACTATTACATTCTTTTGGTTGTTAATCCTTTTCTAAAAATAAATTTCTTTGAATATATAGAATTAAATGAGTTCTTAAAGTTTAAAATAAAATTTATTGGAATCAGGAAGGCCAAGAGAATAATTGTTTTCAAAATAAAATTTCAACCTTGTGAAAGCCAAGGTAATTTTATAAAAATCTTTAAATTAAATGTTTCTAGAAAATTAAAAATGTTCTTAACTACTTTTAACATTAATATATTTCAGGTTCTCTAAAATCTTTTTGACTTAAATTCATTTTCCAAAATGGTTTACTTCTTAAAAAACTATTCTTGTTTGTACTCACGAATTTGAACATGTTGAAAAGTTTTGGTTTTTGGATTGTCACTTGGTGGATAGCCAATTGGTTTGTGATGTCCAACGAAGATCCGCCCGCGGCTTTTATAGCCACTTACACTTTTCGAACGGCATTTGCCATGCAGGTCACGCCCGTAGTTCAGCCATCGATGGCTGCCAAGTCAACGACATTCGATCGTTCGACGTTGCGCATGCGCAATTCTTGGCGTGGATCGCTACCATCCCCATCTCCATCTACATTTCTTTCTCTTTTTTTTATTTTTTAAATATTTTTGTGGTCTACACCTGGCCATGTCTTATTTTGGTGCGTGCCTGAGCGTCCGTTACTCGGGCTCATAGTGTTTGATGTTGGCCCTGACCTTGGCGGCTGCAATTCGTTTACCAATTTATTAGGGCCAGCGGGTTAAACCTAAAGGCTAAACATTAAGTCGTGTGTTTTTATAATTCAAAGTGTCAGCTAATTCAATTAAGAAAAATATATAAAATTAAATCTGTTCCGTCAAGTTCGTTGCCTAAGTCTTTTGTTTTTAATATTTTGAAAGAAAGGGAAAGAGCGCGATAGATTTGCTCGTTCTACGCTCTTTTCCTCTTTAGTCTTATGATTACGATGGGCAATCGATTTTAGCTTTAAAATTAAAACAAAAAAAATTGCGAACTAAGCTCTTCAAGTTCCTTTGACTGCCTATTTTTAATCGCCCAGAATAAAGCCGGCTAATCACAGTCTAATAATGCACTTCTCGTTGCGGCCAGAAATTAATTAATAAATGTCGCAAATTGCGGGAAAAAAGAGCTTAAAACTCACTAATTAGAAATATCGAGTGCAGGTTTCCGCGTGTGTAACTTCGCACTCGTCCCAAGGATGCACACATATACCCATATACACATATGTACACTCCTTTGGCAGGACTCGGAACTCCCTGGCAATGGCAATCTCACACTTGAAAAAGTGTTGAAGCGTGAATTTTGCTTAAAAATGCCAATTACGTGAATTCAGAAATGCAATGGATTTGTGGGGAGAAGCGGGAACTGCCAGGACAGAGAGGGAAGAAGCTCTCTGGTGAGGGTAGTAAATTCTGTGGATTGCGGTGGGGAAAACACTGGGAAAAATTCAATTTATTTGCCTTTAGAGAACTCATAGAAAATGCAGAAGATACAAATGCATTTTTATTTTACACGGAATTGAATTTCGAGCCTCGAATAACTGATAAAATAAATATTTATATTCTTCAAACGGGTTAAAAAATATTAAATTATTCATATATTTAAGAAAAAAATTTAAAATATTTATAAAAAAAACAGGCAAAAGTAAAAGTTCTTAAAAATTATTCCCTGTGCATCAAATTGTTGCCAGTTCCTCTGTGTGTCCTTTCTCGCTGTTGATGATGATGTTGCTGCCGAAGGATTTGGCGCGCAGCCTGCCACCTCCTTCGCATCCTTTTGTACAGCTTCAAGTGTTTGCCATGTGCCTGTGCATACGAGCCAGCCTATTGGCTCCAGTCTCCGTTCCGCACTCCCTATCCCTCTCTCTCTCTCTATGCCGGTTTGGGATCCTTTTGTGGATGGTCCTGCTGGAGTCTACTAAATGCACAATCATGCAGCCGGGAGCTGGCCTCGAATTCGAAAACTGCTCCTCCTGCAACCGCAGGCGGCAAACATATTTGTTTTGACACTTGACTTGGGCGGGTGCTCCCTTCCTCTTCCCTTACATTAATCCTGGCAGCCATGTTGCTTTCATTGTCAAGTTTGTGGCAAGGACTCGCTACTGAAATTATTATATTGGTTAATCCGCCTAAAAGCTTTGATGGCACTTCCCCTCCTGAGTCCTTCTTTGGGCCATTTCAAGTGCAGCGCCCGCAACTCTCGAGTGGCCACGAAGCTGGGAGAGCATATCAAAGAGCAAATCCCCAGGGAGTTGGGTGCAGGCAGAAGGATCAGGCATCAGGGAGCAGGGGTGGTTGTATCCTCGAGTGCCGGCAAGTAATTAAAAAGCAAGAAATTTCCACAAAAAGCCGCGCACAAAAATTCGCTCCGTTTGACGGGGACAAAGCTTGGGACCGAGGACTTTGGAAGCAAAAGGAAAAGCTAACGAGACTTTAGTCGAATATGAAGTATCCTTTTTAGGGAAATTATAAATTAAGGAAGCAAAAAATCTGAAAAAATAATCTACTTTATTATAGAATTTTCTTAAAACCAAAGCCTTCGTTTAATCCTGGAAAATTTCCGCAAATATTTATTCAATTGCTGGACTCAATTTCACATTTTAACCAGTAATTTCTCAATCATTTCCTTTTACAGGGTATCTTTAAGGAACTTTGAACAAGTTGCGTGAAATATTTGCGCCACTTTTCTTGTTTTTTTTTTCGCCCAGACCCAGACTCTGTCCCTGCCCCAAGTTGAGTTTATTGCCGTAATAAAGGCACAACTGCCTCTGACTTGGCCGGGGTTATGTCTGCATCAGGCGTAGGACGTGGGCGTGTGGGTTTGAGGGGCGTGGCAGCAGCTGTGCGTGCGCGTTAATGCGTCGTTTAAGTGCCGTAAAAAGCGAATGGCACACATGACACCCCCCAGCCGAGGTGTCGTGCCTCCTCCAAAGCCTTATTCGTATCCGCATCCGTATCCGTATCCATATCCCGGTCCCCTCATCAAGATGAAGTCTATTAAAAAATTTCTGTTTTGAATTCGTCTAGAAAATGCCAGCGACATTCGGCAAACATTGGAGGAGTGGTGGAGGTGGATGGCATAGCGGCTTTTAAGTGGTTTCCACAAATTATTCATGGGAACAAAGGCGACGCTCGATGTGAGGATTGGGTGGAGTAGGAATAGGGGAGGACTGTGAAAGAGGTTGACAAGGGTGGCTCAAAGTTTACCAAATTGCTCTGAGAAGCCATTAAAAATAGAAACTTTACTAAATCATAACAGCTGAGAACAATTAGAGTTCGGAGCCAAGAGTTTGAGTTAAGAAAATAATTGGAAAAATAAAGAGAAATTATATTTTTTCTTAAGAAATTATGCTATAGACCTCAAATAAATTTATAATGTTATTTATTGCCTTTTTTATTAAAGAAGTTAACTAAAATACTTTCTATTTTAATAAAATAGCAAAAAAAAAAATAGTTCTTTGACAAAATCTCCAACCATAAGTTAAACTTCAAGTAATGAATATTTTAAATACGACTTCTAACCCTCTGCCACTTGAATAATCATCCCCCTCCAGAGGGATTCTGCGATCATAATTGCTTTACGGCCTTTGTTCCGCCTTGTGGCCTGGGTTTGGCGCATTTCAATTACTCCACAAAGTCAAATCGAATTAGGCTTTGGCACGTGCCAAGATTTGCTTTCGGATTCGGTGGGCTAAACTGGAACGGAGTCAAAGACTTTGAGCTGCCAGCGATGTCAGTTGCATGGCCAAGTGCGACCTTCGCTGGGCACTATATAAATTGGCCAGCTTGGTCAAGTCGATATCAAATCAAGCTCACAGCTCCAAGTAGTCACAGCTACCCACAAAAAACCAAACCAAAATCAACATGAAATACGTAAGTGTTTAAGGATTTTTAGTATTTCAAAAAGGAGATAATTAACCAGGAGTTATTTTTCATCCCAGTTCGCCGTCTGCTTCTTCGCTGTCGTGGCTGTGGCTGCTGCCAAGCCCGGTATTGTGGCTCCTCTGGCCGCCGCTCCTCTGGCTTATACCGCTCCGGCTGTGGTGGGCAGTGCCGCCTACGTGGCTCCCTATGCCTCCAGCTACACCGCCAACACCGTGGCCCATAGTGCCGCCTTCCCAGCTGCCTACACCGCCGCCGCTTATACCGCCCCCATTGCCACCGCCGCCTACACTGCCCCAGTGGCTGCTGCCTATACCGCTCCCATTGCTGCTCCCCTGACCGCCGCCTACACTGCTCCAATCGCTGCTCCTTACACCGCCGCTTACACCGCACCCATTGCACGTTACGCAGCCGCCCCGTTGGCCGCCCCCATCGCTGCTCCAGTGGCTGCCGCCTATACCGCCCCCATTGCTGCCGCCGCTGCCCCCGTTCTGCTGAAGAAGTAAACAAGCTTTATCTTTTTTGGATTCCATCTTGACCAATTTGTGTAAATAAAGAATTGTACATATCAAGCAAGCGATTTCGTTTCTTTGTGAAAGTGTGGACACTGGGAAAATGTAGGGGAGAAATTAAGATCTCCAAAGAAACTTGATAGAAATCATTGAAAAGTAGTAAAAATATCAAGAATTTCATATTTAAGATTTTAAAATATTTTTCTTATACAAATTCATTAAGATTGGATTTAAATAGAAAATAAACTTGTAATTTCATTAAACTCCCCTATCTGTTGCACATATTTATATATATTTTTTCCTCAGAAGAGTGCCTGGGCTTAACTTATATTTAATATTTTTCTTTACGGTGGAGCTTCCCCAACTCTCTGCTGCGATTTGCCGCTACAAAATGAACTCCTTTGGCTTTGAGCGTTGCTTGGGAGCAATTTGTACTACGCTTTTTCCACTCGGTTCAGTTCAGCTTAGTTCTTATCGAAAGCCGGGCATCTGGAGAGTCCCCTTTTCCTAGTTTTTCTTTTTTTTATGTTGCCCCGATTTCCCTCTGCCACATCGGCACCTAGCAGCAGCAAGTTTGCGCTCCATGCCTTGGCTGGGATTAAACTTTCCATTTAAAAGGATTTCTTTTCTATATGAAATATGCTTCCTTTCAGCGCGTTTCCTGCGCATTTTCCCCTCGTCCTTGCCCGCAGCCAGCGGCTCCTCCTCCAGTCAAGTTTTCTGCTTGACTTTGTCCTGCGCGTTGAAAGGCCCGCGTGGAGGAGCCGCCAGCTCTGGCCCGCCGGCATTGGTGTGGTCTCCTGCTGCTCCTTATCATAACTTTGGCATCGCCTCCCTGCGCCCCGCTCAGGTGGTAAATGCCAAGTAGTTGTGAAGTTTGCTACCTAAGCGGAAAAGGCTAGTAAAAATCCAAGGCGACGGCGGTGGGGAAAATGCTTGCTCCAGCTGCTCCATTTTCACAAGTTCTCGCAACAGATAGCGTCCAAATTTAATGACCTTTTATTCAATAAAACTGCGTTGAGGGCCGTCAACTTTTTGGCTTTCCGCGTTGAATATTACTTACTTGTTGTCGTCCTCCTATCGGGTTTTGTCAACCGTTTTCCCTTTTACATATATTTTTTTGCATATTTTTGCTGGCCCAAAGTTGTCAAAAAGTAAGGCGAAAATATGAGATAAGCAGGCAGGAAAGGTAAAGTGAAAGGATTTTGTTTGATTAATGAGGGAAAAATGTAAGGGCATTTGCCATAAAAAATGGTAATGCCAAAGAGGGTAATTTAATATAAATATTTAAAATATTTGTTTAATATATTACAGTAAGTTTTGCTAAATTTAATTCCGTGTTAGTTAGATAACCACCTCATTTTCCCCTTCATCTTTTTTAACTCTTTATTTAAACACCTATTAACTTTTATTCTTGCCTTCTTGACTTTCTAAAAAATTGTATTTATTTGTATACCCTTCAAATAA
Source organism: Drosophila mayri (assembly GCA_008042485.1). Taxonomy (NCBI): domain Eukaryota; kingdom Metazoa; phylum Arthropoda; class Insecta; order Diptera; family Drosophilidae; genus Drosophila; species Drosophila mayri. The sequence goes on along the minus strand of VNJN01004545.1, from coordinate 185,356 downwards.
ATAAACCCCAAGTTTATTTACACTTGTTTAAACCTTAGTCAATGCCAAAGAGCAACTATTTTGATTGCCGGCACTGTGGCTCAGTTGGTAGCGATTGGCAACCAATGTTTGTCTGGCAACTGGCGAAGCAATAAAACCGAGCAAATGAAATTTGTATTCACTTTATATAATTTTGACGATTTTTCAAATCAAGAACACACTCACACCTCATACACACATGCCCATATGCTGCTGCTGGTGGAGATTCCCTCTTTTTTCCGAAACGAAACGAACACAATCATCTGCAAACGTGTTTTTCAAATGGATTACATGAATAAAAGATTTATACACGTAAGGTAAATCAGTAGCGGGTTACCAGGATACTCACAGACATCCTTCGTCCTTCCCCTTCCCTTCCCCTATTGCTATTCCCAGCCGAAGACGTGCAAGTGAAAATATGCGCAGATGTAAGCAAATTTGAGCCGGAGGAGGAGGTAAAAGGAAAACCCCAAATGGAAAATCCCACAGAAACCCCAGGCAGCTGAAGGTAGATGATGCCTTTTGCCATTTATTGATTTGTTTATCATTTTATGTATTTATGCGGCCGAGGAGTGTTTTGCCGCTTTGATTTCCAGGCGCCAAAATTGAATCAAGAGCGTTGGGGAAAATAAAACATTACAGGAGCAGGCACAGGATTATTCTGAGCATATACAAACACAAGCAAAGCAAGAATAAATACAGGATTTGCATTATTCCGATTTCGGTAGGAGAAACTTCGAAGGTGCTCCAAGTGGCTTCTTCTGGGAACTTTTAATAAACAATTATTGGATTCGAAAAGAACGAAGGCATAATAATATGCTTTTTTTTTTGATGGTAAACAAATATTTTTGTATTGGAATTCTCAGAAAGGAATTTAAAAGGAAGCTTAGAGAAAAATAATCAAAGAAAATGTGAATAAATCTTTAGAAATAAATGAAAAACTATTTAAAAATGTATTTATGCAGTATTTACTTTACGGAATTTAATTGTATTTATTTTTTACTATATAAATCACATTGAAAACACTGTCTTAACATTCTTTTTCAAGCTTAACTTGCCTTTATTTAAGATTTAGGGTTAACCAAAATACAAATAAAAGTATTTCAACAAGAAAAAACAAAACACAGAATAGTTAAATTTCTTAAATCAAACTACACATGCCCAAACACACACCACGCTCGGTGATTAATGCGATATTGCGTTCTCGGCAAAATTTCCATTTCCGTTGGAGAAACGCGTGCCAGCTTCATCGCCTGAGATATGGATAGTAGGAGGGATACGTGGCGTATGCGCCATAAACCGGTGCATACGCATACGCCGCGTAGGCCGGATAGCCATAGCTGGCATACGCCGGATAGTAGGCGGAGGCGTGTCCCAGCCAGGCAGCGCCACCCACTCCGGTGGTGGCATAACTCACGGGCGATGAGACCAGCAGCTGGGGCTTCGCCTGGACACCCAAGGACGCAGCGAGCAATGCGAGCTGGCAGGATTATTGATACGTTTGTGATATCCATTTATATGGTACATACATATATCCATGCGTGTCGTCCTCGTCTCTCTACTCACCACTAAAACCTTGACCAACATGACTTCTCTCGTTCGATTACACCAGGACTTCTTGGCCAACTTGGCTTCTGAAATTCAAAATTTTTACTGCCCCTTCGGTCCGGCAAGTCAATCATATTTATAGCCTTTCCAGCGCGGACCCCAAAGAGAATCATGGAGAATCCGGGAGAGACCCGGAGAAGTTGGGGCCCATCATTAATATTGCTAGACCTGTGAGCGAGCTGAACGGCATAAATTATATTCTTAATGCCATTTGAAATTGTTGAGAAAGAATAAATATAAAAACGGACATGCATTTAAACATTTAAATTGATGAAATAATACATACTCTGTGGGCCATTAAAATAAAAATCATGAGTTCATTAAAAGTTAATAAACTGATGGGTAATTTTGTAGAAATAATTGCATAATAAAAAATAAGATTCATTTTTACATTTTAAGAATATTAAATTTGTTCTAATGCTTAACATAAGCTTCATTGATAAATCAATTAAATCAATTGATAAGATAATTTAATGAAACATTTTAATAATTTAGAGAAACTAAGTTGAAATTATCAAGCAAATTATCTTAAAACCAAATTTAAATAAATTTTAATTTTAGTTATGGTTTATTCGGTTACCAAATGTTTATGTTTACTTTCTATGAACTAAAGTAGCTTTGAAATATATTCTTAAAGCTTTAAGTTAGCAGGCAGAAAATTTGTAATAAACAGTGAAAACTATATTTTTACTGATTTAATAAGTTTTCCTGATTTCAAATATTGATATAATAAAGTCAATTATAATTCTCTATTATTCATAATTCTTACCCAACCTAAAACACACTCCTTTCCCTTTCTTAAAGCCCACTCTCTCTTCTTTTAAAGCCGCATTTCCCAGTGCGTCACTGAGTTGGCCCAAAACTTTGGCCTAATCAACTGGCAAACTGCTACCCATTGTTTTCCTACAATTAATGGCTGGCAGCGAATGCCGCGCTGCCTTCTTTGGACTGTCATTCATTATTACAGGTAGCAGCACCCGCCCTACCTGACTCAGTACTACTATATGTACACTATATACTTCTCGAGGCTCCTCCCTCCTCCCCACTCCCCGACACTAGCCGGTTCGCATAAAATATTTGCGTTTATTTAGACGTTGTAAAAATTATAATTACGTGTGCGTGCCCGCCATAAACATGAGGTTGAGAATCGGGGATATATATGTATAATAGTTCGAGAATGAGCAGAGCAGTCAGAGCCATATTTTGCGATCAATTTTGTTAGATAAGACCCCAAAGGGTGATGGTGACGTCTTGCTTAAAGCCTTCTGTAGAGTCTAGGACACAGCTAGTAAAATTTGCAACTGAGCAAACTTGGTCAGGGAGAGCGGGTTAACTTGATTCGCTAGCTATAAATAATTAATTAATGCAGACGCAGACAAGCGTTATATGCAAATTTCCGAATATAGACCATAAATTCAGTCCCGAACCGAGAACCTGATGAAGCAATCACTTATGCCCTACCTATAACTTTGTATATAGTATATTTATGTGGATGTGGATATGCTGTATGGACTATATAGATGTCTGCTCTATAATTATGTGTATATGCAAGCCGGACTTTGGGTTGCTACAAGTTCACTGACCAGTCCGGGGGGAGACCAACTCCGCTTGACCAAGCCCAGTCAATGGAAAGTACTTGGGAAAACTGCTTTTAGCGACAGTTTTTCATTGCTTTTTATACAGAGTTTTTTCCTTTTTCTTTTGGTCTACGCTTGTTGGTTTCGCTGCTAATTCCCAGCTTGCTAACAAAATGGCAAATAGTCGCAACTGGCAGCCATTTTTCTTTTATTTTGCTTTGTTATTGCTACCCAGGATAAGTAGGGGATAATGAGGGAATATTATATTTATATTATTCAGTAAAACAATTTAATTAAAAAAAAAAGATTTAAAATAATGAATTTTTAATAAAGGTTATTTCTATATACAAAAAAAAATAAATTTCATTAAATATTATAGCAACTGAATACAATAATGTAAAGTACAAATATGGCTTTAAATAATTCCCAAAATAAACAAATTAAATGTGAAAAAAATATATTCTATACTATAAATATACATATATACTATATATTCGTTTGAAATAGAGAAGCAGATGTATTATTGGATTTTCGCTTGATTTACTGGAGATATTTCTAACTCGCTTTGGATTTCCGATATAAGAACCTATTTTTTCAAATTGAAATAAAATCATGTATTAATATTGTAAGACATTAAAAATAAAAGTACTTGAAGAATTAGGTTTTTTATTATATTTTTTATTATTAAAAAGGTTAACATTAACTCAGTGTTTGGTTTTGTCGCAAAGCTGCAGCGGGAAGAGTGCATAATTTAACAATGGCTGCTGTTTACGAGTAGAATGTTTGTATACTGTGTAGTCATCCTCGGCTTGGGGCCCCTTGGTGGCCACCAGCTGCTCTCTTCCGATTCCCCTTACTGTGCGCTCTGCGTTCGTAATGTAATAAAGCGTTAGTTGGTATTTAAATGAATTAATGAGCAGCGACCGGTAGTGTTAATTTAGCTCTAGCAGGTGCTGGAGAACATTCCCTGCAGCTGATGTTCAAATTTCTCTGCAGCTTCGTTTGCCGCTTCGTACTCTATGTCCAGACATCGGAACATTTGGTCCAGGACATCAGGAAGTACAACTCCGCGGCAATGGATTTCGCATAGCTTTCGAATCTCGGCCACGTGAGCCATATACTCCGTCTTGGCAGCTTTCTGCTTCTCGAGCACCTTTATTAAAGTCTGTGGCGGCATTCTTTCCAAGTTGCCAAAGCCAGGATTGAGACGCCTCTTCCTACGTAGCCACTGAAGAGCCACCAGTTCGAAGCGACGATCCAGAGCTTTAACTCGTCCGCTAACATCCGGCCCAAGGCCACATCCCCGGAAAATGGTCCTAAAGAACCGGAGTTGATTGGGTTGTCCGCGCCAGCGTTTCATTCGCTCCACGGCACGGCTGGCGCCAATCGAGAATCCTTCAATTGTGCTTGCTGGCACATAGGCTGGAGTCGGCAGTTCATCCTTGAGGGTACCATCTAAATTGTAATACTGTAGGCACTGCCGACGCATCTCCTCATGCTGCCGTAGCAAATCCATCATAGTCTTATCCTGTTGGTAGCTTATGGGAATGGATTCGCCGCCCTGGAGCCTGGTCTTCGAAATATCCTCTTTACTTGGGAACTTGCATATTTGGGCAGCCTTTTTAGAAGATCTAGGGGGTGGAGCTGTGGCCCTTAATCTATTCAAGACGGAATCATCGTCCTTGGCTATAACTTTCAAGCGTTCGGATACTTCATCGAAGCAGTTTTTCAGCTTTTGTACAACACTGGGACAATCACAGACAGTTTTCAATGTCTGGGAATGGGGACACTGTTTAGGGAAGGATGTGTCGGTATTATTGCAGTGGGAATGATGGGTGCCTTTTCGGATGTTCTGCGTTGAACGGACTGGCATTGGAGTTGTTAGCTGCTTCCTGCTCTGAGAATGGGGATCCTGTGAGAGTCCATTGACACCTCCAATGGAGGGGGAGCGCTGATGGGTGTTCCTTAGCGGGGAATAGTTTGGCGTTGGAGTGGTCCTATTCATGGCCAACTCCTTTTCGATGGTCTGAATTTTCTGCCTCACATTGGTGCTTGCTGGCATCAAAGGAGTTATTGGGGTTTCCCTTTCGTTCACATTCTCCTCGATAGAAAAAGCGCTAGAAGGTTCAGTGACCTCCGTAATGGGATCCAGTTTCGAGCGACTGAAAATTCTTTTGGGACGATGGGAAATTCTTCCGCGTTGCAATCCCCTGTTCTCTTGCTCATTAGCCTTGAATCTGGCGTTCTTCAGCGGCGTAAGTAATGAAGTCCCATGGTAGCCGTTGACAACCTCATTCAGATCCTTATTGCAGTTATTGATATCCGTAAAGGGGGCCCGAAGAAAGCCAAAGTCCTCCAGGTGGCCATGCATAAGAAGCATCAAACTGTTCCGGGCCATCTTCTGGCTGCCTGGCGCCGCCTTGAGAACTGTCAGCCATCTTGCCATGATAACGCGATCGGATAGACAGGCCGCCGACATGTCCTCCTCCGTGTAGGTGCGTAGCTGGGTTTGGAAGTGCCAATCTAGCCATGATTCGCTTGGTTCTGCCATTCTCAGTCTTTGTACACATATATTTTTCTAAAAACAATAAAAAACGGATAATTTTCTTGGCCAAGAAAGTGGATAAAATGAGCCTGCTGCTGCTGACGCCTGGGATTAGAAAAAAGAATGGATTCGGTCACGGGGAGAGTGTGAAGGTTGAAAGTGTAGAGGCTGTAAGTGGAGCTGCAGGACATCTTGGTGATGCCTCAAGTGTTGGGGCATAACTCTGGTAATAAGAACAAGAAGCTAGAGGACACTTGAATAAAAAATGTAGCATGAATTATGAAGATTTGGGAAGCAAGTTTAAATGAGAAAATTTGTGGAGGTGTACTTAGTGAAATTCTACGGAATCCTTTTCAGATTTAGATTCAGATTCAGATAATTTTTTGTTCAAGTGCATTAGCAAGAGCAGCCGCTCAGTGTGCGGTTGCGTTGCCACGTAAATTTTCATTAGCACAGCGCGCGTATAAATTAGGAAAATGAAGCAGCGGCGGCGGTGGCAGAAGGCACTTGAGTGCACCGCAACCACCCACCAGGCAGCTCCATCTCCATCAAGATGGCCCCCATTAGGGGATGGAGCCCCGGTCCCCGGTGGGTTAAACCGCAACGACGACAACAACAAGAACGATACGTACTAGGTGCTGCGGCTTGTGGCAAACTACGACGAGCTGTGCAAAAGTTGCAAGCAGCGCGCCTGCATAAATTTATATTGTTAAACATGAGCTAGAAAAAAGCACGCGCAGCCTGTCAGGACAAAGCGAAAAGCAAAGAAATGGTACGACATGCAACGAGCAAACTGAAAGCCATAAAACCATAAACATACCTTGCAAAAATAGAATACAGCTTGATGCAGGACAGCTAAAGTTCACAATTTGATATAAAAAAAACGTTCGAAATGTGTAAATTTCTCTTCAAAAGGATATATATTTTTTATTAGGATTTTTATAGTTTTATAAAAGAACTACTTGTATGTTTTCAAACACATTTCCCAGATATGTAAGTTGACACAATTTTCTTTGATTGCTGAGCAGTTTGGCAACTCCTCGATCGAAGGGGTTACAATCGATATCTTTGGCGTTGGATTGGTAACACCGAATCTTGGCTTTTTTTTGCGCACGCGTCGCTTGCTTGGAATTTATTTCTTCGCTGGAAATGGATTTCGAGAGCAAGTTCCACAAAAGCCAGGTGAATGGAACCATTTATATTACCACGCGCCAGGTGCTGGCCAAGGAACTGCGAGCATCACTGGAGTTGGGAGCCGGTGAGGTGGGTTTACTCCAGGTTGATACCTTCCGTTGAGGTTAAGTTGTTTTTATTTTTGTTGCAGCTCTTTCTCAAGAATATATCCAAACACATTTCACCGGAGATGATTGTTCAGATAGCCAGCGAATTGGGCGAGATCTATGCCCTGCGCTACAAAATTGACTTTTGTGGAGGAAGCCGCGGTTTTGCCTATCTCCAGTACATCGATGAGAACCTTAAAAACATAGCCCTGAAGCTGTGAGTTGTAAACCCCTCAGAAATATGTATTTAAATAATTGTCTCAACTTTAGACTGCCACAGAAATTCATAAAGAGACGCTTGGAGATTCGCGTGTTCAATTCGTTCAATGCCCGGGAGCTGCTCCTGGAACGGGTGCAGGCCTTCAATCCTATCCAGGTGTACCACGAAATGCGCAAGCGCTCGCCCTTCATTTTGATGCGCATCATCGAGCACCGACCCACACGGTTCTACTATGTCTTCGAGTATCGCAACAATGAATCGGCCGCCACTGCTCATCGCGATGTGCGCAATATTATCCGGCTGTTTGGACCTCAGGCTTACATCTCTTGGCTGGACAGGTGTCACCCGGTGAGCAGCATGAATAGGAAATCCGAGTGCTGCCAGGAATTGGACCTTAACCAACGACTGCCCGATACAAGCAAGTGCAATTGTTTTAGATTTAAGGGGAGTTAAAGGAGAGAATACTAACTTTTCGAGAGATTATAGGTAATGGTAAAAATATTAATATGATTTAAGAAAAGGTTATCATTTTAAATTACCTTAAAGTTAAATATCAAACTAACTAAAATTAAAGTTCTTAATTTTTTGACATCATTTCTGATTTTTTGAACTCGTGAAGCTCAAACATGCAAAATAAATGTAATTATTTTCAGAGAAATTTGTTTATATTATTTCAAAATAATTTTATGATTATAAAAGAAGGAAGAGAACTGGAAAGTGTTATGAAGAAAAGCTAAAAGAGCATTTTAAATATTATTTTCCTTTATTTTTCACTTTGATTAGGTTAAATAAATTAATTAAACTATTTGACTTTATTTAGTTTTCATAGTTGGTTAACAATATATAGAAATATCCACTTTTTTGTATAAAAGTAAGAATGAATGCTTTGTTTTTTTTTTATATTTTTGTATCAATATATTTACTAGCTAGTTAACGCAATTAAAAATTAGATTTCGAATTATAAAACACAATCCTTTTATTTAATATGCCAAGTAAACATTTTATATCAAATGTTAAAAAGGAAAAATGCTTAACATCATCTAGTAAAGTCCTTTCCCAACTCATACCTACAAAGGACATGCATTGCCTGCCTGTTAAATGTTCATTGTTTTGTTCCTTGAACCACCTTTGGCCCGAAGCTCCCCCAGCCGCAGCTTGTTGACTTCATTAACTCTGAGCAAAAACAGGGAGCAGCTATTAAAAAATAACAAAAACATCCAGCTAGCTGCTGCTGCTTCTGGGGAAAATGCAGTTTTTCACATGCAAATTAATGCAGTGTCTTTTGGAGTGGAGCTGCCAGGACTCCTCCTGGTACTTTCGGGCAATGCGACAACCTGCGGCATAATGCAATTAAATGAGTGCAGTAAGCAGGAGTCGCGCCGCAGGCGGGCATTGTGTTAGACGGAGTCTAGAGTCCGGAGTCCTGAGTCCTGAGTCCGGGCTGACGGGGGCCTGAAGCAGCTGCCAGAACCATCATCCATCAGAATGGGACAGGTCCGCTGCGCATTCTAATGCGATTGCCGCACTTGACGGGATGTCGCGGCAGGCAGGAAACGGATGTTGTTATCCTGCTCCTGCACAGCTGCAATTAAATTACGGCGTGAAATCGAAATGCAGCCAAACAAGATGATGCAAAAATAAGAAGGAACGTCGGTTGGCTTGGCAAAAACATTCGAAGGAGAGAAACCTCATAAATATTCATTGCATTAAGCACAAGTCGAGACATCACCATCATCATCATCACCGTCTTCTTGCCGGGCGAATGTGTTTTCCAAAAGCATTTGCATTAATTTGTTAATTCAAGCGCGACAAGCCACGCCCCGCTACCCTCACTTAAAGCCCATTACAATTGCAAAGCCAGGCCATAGTTTAACCCATGCCAATCCCATCTCTACCCACCAACCATCGAAGGGTTAAAGCCGCCGCATCTGTGACGCAATTACAATGGCTCAAAGTTTCTTCTAATTTTCCTCTAGTCGGGGGGCATAACTATGGCAGCATGCTTGCCATGGATTTTTCAGTTAACAAATGGGTTCAAGAAAATAGGGAAAATTAGACATCAAGAGGGGACTTTAGTAAGCTAAAAAATTATAAGTGAAAACTCTTAAAATCTGCTAAAATCCAGACTTTGTTTAACTCTTCTTAAAGCCCACAGAAATGTTCATTAAATGTGAGAATCCGCTGCTATTTCTCTCTGGCAAAGTGTAGTTGTAGTATGACCCATTTTCCAACCGGTGATAGAGGGGAACTCAGCCTGAGCTTACCTGGTTATTGCGGCAAGTGCCAATATTTGCTTTTTGATGCGAGCAGCAAAGGATATGGCGGAAGGGAGGGAGGCATAAAAGTCAAGTGGAGGAGCACAGCAAGTGGAGGAGGAGCTGGCTGCCAACTGACACAGTTTGTTTTAGGCTTTAAGGCGACGGTCTTTGGGATTTGGGTCACAGATTGCCCGGGACAAAGGTGGAGCATTGGAGGGGGCCTCTGTCACCGGAAAGCGAAAGTTATGCACATATTGAGTTCAAGCTTTAAGGCGAATTTTTCGCCAGTCCAAGTCCCTGCGGTTTTAGTTCCGTTCTAGTCCCTTTTTCCATTTTCTCTCCACATTTTTTAAAACATAGTTTAGTTTTCCTTTTTTCCCTGCTATCTCTAACCGCAACTGCTGCAAAGAGCATGACAGATGTGAACGTGTGTGAGGATGAGCATTTGGATGTGGCTGCAAATCTGGATGGGGATGCGAACATACCAGAGAAGGAGGAGAAGCAGCAGCAGAAGGATCCACAAACCTCCAGCACTTAACGCGAAATTTTTTGATGATTTTTTAAGCAACTTGTCGTTGGCTTGGAAATGCCATTACCGACATGCATCATGCATATGGATGACTTTGCTTGTTTTTCCATGGCATTCCTTATGCCAGAGCTTTGGTTTAGCCAGGAGGAGGGTTGAATAATGTGTTCTTGGGTAGCCAGAATTCAAGATGAGACCCGGCATAACCATCTTTAACCAGTTGGCAAGGATAGATGGCAATTTGCATGTTAACCACTGCTGCGAAGCTGCGAAATGTTTTCATAAACGCTGATGGGATCCCCAGCAGCTGCGAAAATATTAAGTGTGTTTAACTTTTGCGCGGAAATATTATTAAAACAAAAAAAATGTCATAACAAAAGTTTCAGTAAAAAACCGAGGGAGAAAAACAAGCTTCACAGCAATTATCTCTGTGTAAGCAAAGGATAGTTTTAATTGTTGAACTGCCATGAGCTTAAATCAAAACAAAGTTTGGCAATTTATAAAACAAAAATTTACATTTGCAGGAGTTTAAATAATATATAAAATGTTTAAAATATGTTCTTATACAAAAAGGAATTTGTAGAAATATAAAACAATGTATTTTTGAGTTTATAAAACTGTTTTGGTTAGAAAAACTAAACATTTCCATTATAAATTTTGAATGATAATTACTTTTCACCTATTTTTATTTAAATTTATTAACAATTTCCTTGAAATATTATCGGAAGCATATTTATTTCCACTAATTTATTAAAATTTTCTACTGAATTTGAACAAAAACATATTTATTTCCACTTCGAAAGCAAGTTAACCTTCTATTAAAACCAAATCCGAACCAATTATTATCTTGATCTTTGCCCACGTTTCGTTTTCCTGTCACCGCCGCTTAATATTTTATTAATCAATTCAATTTTGTCGCCGAAAATTATGAAAATTTCCCCAGATGCTGCCCCAAGTGGATAATGCCAGCCAGACGACAACGACGATGGCAAGGAAGAAGTGCCAAAAGTTAAAACAACACTTTTATTGACTTTTGTCGAGGGGGACTAATCGCCCCACGTCACCATTTCAAGGAGAGATACTTGCAAATTAATGAAAAAAGTTGTTGCGGATTGTCCAAGCCAAAAGTCTGGCAGATATAAAGCAGGAAAATATTTATATTTCATGAGAGAGGCAGGTCCTGGAGGTCGAATTAAAAAATTGCTGGGGGAACACTTGTTTTCACAGGCAAATGAGTTTACGAGCGTGTCGTGTCCTTGTTGCTTTGTTTATGCTGCATATTAAATAAATTTTGACATCAGCTACGACAACTCCTCCGGCGCCTGGCTTTCGTCGTCGTCGTCTTTGGAGTGTTTTTTTGGGCAACTTTGCTTGTTGACAATAAAATAACATTTTGCACTCACTTAGCCCAGCTGGGCTTCTCCTCGCATCTCCAGAGTTTTAATGAAAAAACTTTCCTCTCAACGATTCGCACCCTCCCGAAAAACCATATTATTTCTCATATTTTACTACGGAAATGGGCATGCAATGGGGTTTTCCTCTGTATTTATATATGTTTCTGCGAGCTTCATTAAAATGTACACTTGATCAACGGATTTCCGGCGCTGCGTGCAAGGATGTGGCATAACAATATTACGCATACGCAGTGTGGGCCAAGCTTCAAAAGGGCAGGAGCTGTTGCTTCCATTGAGGAGTTAGCAGGGGAAAGGAGCTGATTGTCAGCTACGCTGTGGGCACTGCAAATCAATCAATAAAACGACAGGCCAAGTCAATCGCAAGGAATTCCATTGGCACACCCAATCAAACCCATATTGCTTTGGTGGAAAAGCACTGGGGGAAAAGGGTATTCACTTTGGTTTCAGAGATTATATAGATTTTCTTTAAAAGGATTAGTATATGAATTCAAAGAAGCTTAAAATATTATAGAAAGACCTCTTTGAACATGCAAAAAGTTGAGCAAAATAAGTACTTACTAATGAACTTGTTGTAAACCTGCTGCAGATCTTTATTCCCTGATAGTGTTATACAAATATATTATTGATTTATTATTTATGCAATTTACACTCACATAAATCCCTGAAATTCACAAACAATATTGAGAATCCAGCCTGAAGTCAAACGAGGTCAAATGTTCTGCAATTAATTAACTGCCAACTGACTGGCAATTCGAGTTTAAATGCAATAATTGTTATTTGATCACCTTTATGGTACTGTCTCTATCTCTCTCTCTTTTAATGTTTTTCCTGGGCATTTTCTCAGAGTGTGTGAAAATTTGAAATGCTATGCGCAATATTGAAGCAGCTGCTCATACTTTAGCTAACATTCCAATTGAGAGTCAAACGGACAGTTCTCGCTGACTGACAATCGATTATTTGCAGAGTGCGAAATAAAACATCAGATGAAATAGAAGGGACTGGAATGGAATAAAAATGTATATACAGGGAAATACTACTATATATTTATATAGAAGGAATATGCTTTTATGCAGCCCAACTGCCGGCATCTTGGATTCCTTCAGTCGAACGAAAGGCAATTTAATTTCAATTTCTTCGTTGCCAGGCTCCCGTTTTTCACATTATTTATGGTGCAATAAAAAATATCTACTATATACATATAAATACAGAGGAGAGGGAAAACTTTGCATTAGCATAGCAACAATATTTGCCGACTCTCTTTTGTCACTGCCACACAATTTTGTTGCGAAATTTCATTATGAACGGATGTCGCTTAAGTGCACATTGAATTCAATTAGAAGCCGAACTGCACACACACTCGGCCCGTATGTAGATGAGCTTGACATACATGTATGTCTATATATATACAGATTCCAAACCTGCCAATTGAAAATTGAATTATAAAATATTTCACACACATGCACAGTGGCATATTCGATGGCCTTTTGAGACGCCTGACGCAGGACGCAGGAGTCTAGGCAAACCGCAAGCCAGATGTTGTCCGGCTCTGATTGGAATTACATTTTACGCTACATTAGGAAATCTACTGTCCGGAGAGCTAAATAAAAGTATTTCCCCAAGAATTTCGATTAGAAACGGCCTCCGGAAGGAATCCCCAAAAAAGTGGCTCCAAGTTATGTCAATTTGGAGTTGGAATTTGAATGCTGACCACGAAAGTTAGAGTCCTGCATTGTCCTTTTTAATTTCAATAGTTTTTTTTAATGGGGAAGAAATCATAAAAGTGAATATACTTGAGGAAAATCTAAAATATAAAGTTATTATGAGCAATTAAAGATTTTTATTTCAATTTTCTATTTTTATTTAAACAATTTTCTTGTTGTACTTAAATTTTCATAATTTTTGATTTACAAATGCTTTAATTATAATTACAAAAACTATACTTTTACCTTTAATCATTTTTATTAGATTTGAACTCAATTATTTCTTAAGAAAATCCTAAAGTTTTGAAACCAAATATATTTATTTTAGTAGATATAAGTCCAAGGCACACTCAAGACCCATTTGTACTAACCTCTATTGTGTTATATAATTCTCATCCCGCAAGAAGTGTCTTCTAAATTAATGAAATTAAATACTTTTCAGGATTATTAAACTACTTTATAAAAATAAATACCCTTTCCAGGTTTTCCACCGCAATACATCTCTGGCAGGAAAATGTTTTGCTGAAAGATGTATGGCCCATTGGCCTGGCCCATCCGTTTCTGAGATTCCCCCAGAGCCATCTTCATTTAATGTGTCTACATAACAGCGCTCACCGGCTTCTGCCTGGCTGGATGTTGCCGAGTTCTTTTCCGCCTCTAAATTTTGTTGGCCAACAGAGCAGCAGCCGGGCCAAGATGCTGGGCGAGGCGAGTGTTTCCTGCATCCTGTCGCTTCCTGTGTGCCTCGAACTACACCACCCATCTGCAAGTGGAGCAGCGCCAGAGCAACTGCTGCTACTGCTGCTGCTGTGGTGGCCATTATTTCCTGTATTTAATTGCACTACTCTCGGCTGCGGTTTTCTGCTACATTTGTTGCAGCCTGCAGCCGACCGAGGACTATAATGTACTTTGGCTAACCATCCGGGCAGTGCCTTTGCCCTCGCTCAGTTGGGTTTCCCTTCTCCCGTTCTCGTTTTTTTTTGGCTTGATTGTCGCTTGCCAGGTTCCTTCCTTGTGACGTATTTGTTGGTCAGTTTTACAGAGAGCGGCAATCACACGGATCAAAAGTGGCAAGGTAAATTATAAACCACTTAAATGGGAAGTAAAATCTATTTTTAATAGGGTTGGAATGGTTTATTTATAAATGTATACTTAAATATTTATTTTAGCATAAAATAATGATTATAAATGGTGGCATAACTTACTTAAACTTACTTAAATACATTCATTTAGCTTAAGATTTTATTCGACATAAATCCAATATTTTTTCCTGGTGCAGCCCAATGATTTATACTTTAATAAGCGTGCTTGGGACATGCAGAGAAATTAGATGTGACCACACAATATCCTGCTGCTCCAGCTTCTGGTTTTCTGGTGCCACTGATGCTCCTCGGCTTCCCTTCGTCCTTCGTTGACATTTTTCTTTGACGCTCTCACAAAAGGAATTTGCGCAATTTATGAGTGGCAGGCAGGCGGTAGAGACGGGCAAAGAAATACCAAAGCAGCATTCAAGAAATTAATAAGGAACTCGGCACAGATCGAAAGAGTATGAGAGCCAAGAAAAAAGGCAAAAAAAAAGTTATGGCTTCTTGAAAGTATGCGAGGTATTCGGGCCATTAAGCCAAACGGCAGCGAAAGGTGACAAAAATGCAGGGCAGGCAAACTCAACTTGTAAAAGGATATTTCTCAGTGGTTTTAAAATCAAAAATAAACGTTAAATATATATTATTAAAACTTCTTTTAGTTATGTTTTTATTTCACTCAGGCATTACCCTTGCAGTTATTGTTCATTGGCAATAATGCTTTCATCCTTATTCCATTGCATTTTATAAGAGGATTATTGAACACTTTAAAAGCTGCCATCACCTGAAGGACAAGATTTATATTTAAGCAGATAATTCATAATAATAGGTCAGACACACAAGTACATTTGTAATAAGCTGATTACTATATACAAATGTATATAAAGTAAAAAAAACTATAGTTTTCCCTACTGAAAATCCTTGAAAAATTTAATTTCTGCCTGCTGTTAATTCTTAAATTTTTAATTGCCACTCAGATAAATAGCAAAAATATAAAATTGTAAGCGTTTTCAATTTTTTAAGCTTTTTTAAAACCAGTTAACTTTCAATTCTCAAAAGGTTTTATTTCATCACAAGTCGGGCATTAGGAAAAATAAATGCCAAATGAGCCAAGCTCATGGGGAAATATTTCTCTCAGTGTTCACAGCCATTGATTTACTTCTTCAGCAGCAGAGGAGCGGCAGCGGTGGCCACGTACGGCGAGCTGTAGGCCAGAGGGGAGGTGTAGGCGGCGGCATAAGGAGCGGCAAAGCGGGCCACGGGAGCGGTATAAGCGGCGGTCAGGGGAGCAGCAATGGGAGCGGTATAGGCAGCAGCCACTGGAGCAGTGTAGGCGGCGGTGGCAATGGGGGCGGTATAAGCGGCGGCCGTGTAGGCAGCTGGGAAGGCGGCACTATGGGCCACGGTGTTGGCGGTGTAGCTGGAGGCATAGGGAGCCACGTAGGCGGCACTGCCCACCACAGCCGGGGCGGTATAAGCCAGAGGAGCGGCGGCCAGAGGAGCCACAATACCGGGCTTGGCAGCAGCCACAGCCACGACAGCGAAGAAGCAGACGGCGAACTGGGATGAAAAATAACTCCTGGTTAATTATGTCCTTTTTGAAATACTAAAAATCCTTAAATACTTACGTATTTCATGTTGATTTTGGTTTGGTTTTTTGTGGGTAGCTGTGACTACTTGGAGCTGTGAGCTTGATTTGATATCGAGTTGACCAAGCGGCGCAGTTTATATAGTGCCAAGTTGGACAGCGGGCGAAGGTCCCACTTACTCATGCAGCTGACATCGCTGGCAGCTCAAAGACTTTGACTCAGTTTCAGCCTGGTGGCCCAATCCGAAGCGATGTGATCCACACACGCACTCGGAGCACGTGCCAAGCTGAATTCGCAGAGGGCATTGCCGGGTTTCCTAGGCCCTACCAAGTGGGATTACATTTAAAGTAAGCATTGTGAACATTGTCTCAATTGAAGGCCTCACATATAATATGAAAATCTATAGCATTTCACAGAACTACCCGAAAAAGCTAATCAAAATATATTTAAAATACAATTTCCTAAAACATTCTTTAAAAAGATGTGCGACATCAGTGAGTATGCCCTGGACCGCCAGTTCGCCACCCAAGTGCGGGCTTTGGGCGAGGTGTACGAGGAGAACATCAGTTGCCAGGACTTTGATCTCAGCCAGCACTGGCTTCAGGTCTTCCAGGAGGTCAAGCCAAGAGCCAAGTTCTCCAGGAATGGCCTGATGCTGCTCCTGATTAGCCAGTTGCGGGAAATGGGTCGCCTAGGCAAGCCCTTTGTGGACATAAAGAATATGTGCCGGCCACTGGACGATGTGCTGAACGGATACGATGGCAAGATGGATGGAGAACTGGAGTCGGATGCCCTGGAGACGGATACAAATGCCTCCACCTCCGGGAGTGGCAGTAGCCGCGGCTCATCTGAAGTGGTCATCAATGATCGCCAGACCAAGGAGGCCAATCGGAGGCTTTTCACTTTGCAGACGGAGAAGCTCAACGCAAACCGCTATCCTAAGCGGGAGAAGGAAGTATCCAAGAAACCTCCGGCCGGAAAGCAGGAACTTCACCTTCAGGACAGAATCTGGCAGGCTAGCATACGGGCCATCGATCGCCTAAAGGATTGGACAGGTGGTACCCAGAAGATTGATTTCCTGGCCACTTGCTTTGAGCCATTCCTCGAAAACGAGCCGGCCATAAGCGGACAGGTCCATGAGCTAGATCGTCGTCTGGAGGCCATGATGGATGACATGGTCAATCAGGCCACCGATCGAAGGCACAATAATATGCAAGTTCTGTATTCCTGTGTTTTCCAGCACCAGAAGAATTGCTGCAAGGTGAGGCTGAATGAGCTGGAAAAGTCGGAAAAGTTGCTGAAGGAGGAAAAGCAGAAACTACGTGCCTATGCCGAGGATCTGAAGCGCCGCGAGGACCTGCTCCAGCGCCACGAGGACATTGCCGTGCAGGTGGTCAAGTGTCCTGACCCCGAAAAGCTGCTGCTCCTAAGCCCCAGGACTCCAGGCTGTGAGAATTGTCAAAAGGGGAGAGTCCCCGAGAAAAGCCCCACTTGCCGTATTCGCAGGCGAGTTTCCCGGTCCCGCTGTGTCCAGGAGCAAGGAAAATTATCCGATGGTCCCAGCGATCTGCCCAAAGGAAGGCAGCTGTAATCCAGCTTTAATTTATATAAATATATATGTGTGCTTCCCCCTATTTTCTTGTTCGAATCAATAAATCGTTGAGTTGTTTTCAAAACTTCCGCCTTTCTAAGTTTCCAACGTGCCCGCCCCCGCTCTCTCTTCCCTGTCAACTGCAAAACTTTTAATGTAGTTTTAATTTTCTCTTAATCACGGAGGGAACTTGGCTGTTGTCCTGAAAAGTCTGCACAAAAATCTACGCACTTACACGGGGCGAAATGCAGAAGTGGCTCAGGTCTTTCATATCCTTGATAGCCAGGGAAAGCATAGTGTAAGCTTCCCTTAAATATGACAAACAGAAGTCCTGAAGAATATCTCACTTTCTTAGGGAGCTATAATTTGATTTTAAAAATCATCCTGTTAATATCTTATTTAAATCAATTATTTCCCCCAGTGCATTGGCCATTGCTTATCCTTCGAAGAGGAGAAAATAAACGGAAACCAGCAACAACAAAGTAAGAGGAGGAGCAGCAACAGCTTTGTTCGTAATTAGTTTTTAAGCGCTTCGACAGAGAGTGTGTGAAGGAAGGATATAGCCTAAGTGGAGCCCAAAGAAGAAAAGAGTGTGTAGGGGCTGGTGTGTGTGGGTTTGGTTATGACAACATGCAGTTAAGCACTTCTTAACGATGGCTGACTGCCGATAATGGACTCTGGAAAAATAACTGCAATTGATTTCTTGGCAGCTAAGCATACATTTTAAAAGCAGGAAATATAATTGAAATTTGTATATAAACCATTTTTAATTGAATTATTTCCAATAACCGTATATTTAAAGAAATAATGATTATTTAATTATTTAATAATCAACCTTATAAAATGATTTATTTAAGGGACACTTTGAGAACCCTAATTAAGTCTAGAAAATATTCTTATAGACACGAGATCAAGGAAAGCATATTTTCTTGATTCAGGATCTTCTAAATCTTCTGAAGCAATACCCAAATATATTTAAGTAGCATGCAAACCATAGGGATTTTAAAGTTATTACTCAAATCAGAATATTCCAAGTTTAAACGCCATGAAATCCTTTTAAGAAATATATCTTTAACATAATTCCTAGCCACTATATCACAAACTCATAAAGCTGCCATCATTTATCGCTCTAAAAGCCGTATAAATATCCCAAAAATTTAATAAAGCAAACATTTCTCGCCATATGCACGCATAAGTAGTTATATACTCGCATTTCTTTTCCTCATATACATCTTGCCGCATTCTCAAAACCATTCATTTTCCCAGGAAAAGTCAAGAAAAAGTTACCAGGCAGTTGCGAAAAAGTTGTCAAAGAAAATGCAGTCCCCTTTGCCTAGCCTTTTCCCCGAAAAACTTTTCCACCCAGCCAGTCAGTCCATCTTTCCCGGCGCACTGCGGCCCTGACAATAGCTCAAAATATGTGTAGCTGTCGAAGCAGACGGAAGGAGAATGCCCAAAGAGCTGGGACAAAAAATACCTACCAGTAAAGTTTTCCCTTGGCTTTAATGATGCGTGCAGACTGTCCCCTGGCCACCTCCAAGAAGGGCGAAGAATTCTAGGAAGTGACGGAAGCCCGGCGCTTACATTAGTGGCATAAAATTAATGACAAATTTCGTGGGCTTACGCGGATGCATTGTTCCCGGCCAGCTGACACTTTTCCGGCGGACAACGAAGAATATCCAACTTGGGGCAGACAATTAAGGCCAGCAAAAGCTAAGGGGATGTTTGCGTAAAGTCAAGGCAGGGCAAGAAATAGCATCTGCGACCGCTGCCGGCAAAAGTTGCATTTTTGCGGCACTCCAGCGACTCAGACATAACCATTACGGCACACAGAATTGCCCCATGGAGTCACGGGAGTGCAATGCCGGTTGCCGCTAGCGGTAGTGGTGGTGTTTATCACATGCAGCAACATCTCCGACGCCGCTTAATGGCTTCCTGCTGCCGGGCGGGGCATAACACTTCGGGGACACCCATTCCGGACACGGAATATGACCCAGCTGGGGGCCAGTACCATTCCTTAATAAGTTCCATGTTGATTACGTTGTCCTGGATTTTATTTACACTTGGTTAGTCGTCTCTCTGGGCAGCTTTTTGCCGGCGAAATGCCGCTTGGCAAAAGTTTCGCCCACTATCAACGGAAAGACCAAACTGGCCTCGGCATACACTTTTACGGGCGTGGCATCCTTGCGGATCTTGCCCCAGGAAATGGCCTCATCCGGTCGAGCGCCACTATCACTGCCATCGAACTCTGAGGCGGTGTTAATGAACACCGAAAAATCGGCTCCATTCCGCATCAAATTTGCATTGCAGATGTGATGCTTGATGACTCCACCGCCCACGATGATCATCCCACTGTTTACGGCCTTCACGGCCATGGTGTTTAGCCTCCGAAGATCGGAGAGGATATCCACAACGAGGCCAGGCTGCCGGAAGGAGTGGAAATACATCATATCGCCCAGACTGCCATCCGTCAGGGCGGGGCAGAACACGGGTATCTGGTTCTTGGCTGCCCAGTAGTAGATGGAGCTGGGATCGCCAATCCGTTCGCCCAAGCGATGTATAATCCTCGAAGGTGACCAAACAGTGCCCTTGGTCTTCTGCTCCGCCAGCATCTCGTCCAGCAGTGGCATCAGCCAGTCCTCGAACTTGCAGTAGTTATCGTTGGGCACCAGTAGATTGCCAATCCGGTTGATTCCCCTCTCACGAAGATCTCTCCCGCTCAGTTCGAAGGAGCCCATGAAAGTAGGTGCCAGGCACTTGATAAAGTCCTCCTCTACTCCGCCGGCTGTGGTCACAATACAGTCAATCATTCGGTGCTCGGCCAGGAAGCGAATGGTCTCCCTCATCCCCGAAGACACCAGATTGGAGGTGAAGCCCAGGAAGATGGTGCACTTGCTGCGGCGCCGAATGAAGTCGTCTGTTTCATGGCGGTCCTGCTGCTCCTCCTCCAGCGGCTGGGCCCTGCAATCCAGCTGCCAGTGTTAGGTTAGGTGGTTGGCTGTTGTCCCTACGGATGCACTCACCATTCTGTTGATTTCCCGTATGGCCAGGCCGAGATTCGTCGCCTGGAAGCCGGTGTTCACATACGACTCGAACAGCTTGCTGTAATTAACGCCCTCGTTGAAGTCATAGCCCTGGACTTGGGGCGTGTCCTCCGCCAGGCGCTCGCTGGGTCTCAGCACTGCATCCTTGGCTACCGCTGGCTCCGACGACATGATTTTAAAGTGTTTTAAATCAAAACAAATAACGCGGAAGAAGTTCACATGTGCTGGTTTTTGCAGCCCTGGTTTCTATTAAAGTTGGCAGGTGGGAAGGCGCGAAAGAAGCCACATTTGGAGGATAAATAGCCAAATTGTTTTATTATTATTCATATTTGCATTATCATTTTATTATAAATTCTACTGCATTTCACCGCTTCTTGTAGGCTATTAGGTTTTAAATAAAAAAAAAAAATAGTAATAAATAGCTAGCGAACGGATGCTCTTGACCTTCACAAGCTGCGCATATGGCTAGAAAACAGCTAAATCCGCCCTCCTCTGACCTGGTATCAAACACCACCATCGATTACTCACACACATCGCTTGGCAGCTGCCATCGCTAGATCCACAAGAAACAAGGAGGAACGAAATAAAGAAAGCACTCGAAGCGAAGCCAATTTTCCATTAAATTTATTGTTTACGGTAGGCCAAGCTTCTTCCGTTTGCACTGATAGTTGCCCGCACACTTCCCCGATTAATAGGAGCAGCAGCAGCCACATACCGAGAGCGAGAGATCTCACCCGCGCGCAGCAGAAACGAACGCCAGCGAGACGAGGACGCCACAGCCAAGATGATTAAACTCTTTACGCTGAAGCAGCAGAAGAAGGACGGCGAACAGAGGGGGAGCGGCGGACAGCAGAAGAAGGCCTCGGCTGCCCAGCTGCGCATACAAAAAGGTGCTCCCGTGCCCCATATCCACATCCATGGTCATTTCACCCATTACTTTCATTTGCTTGTCTGCCCGCAGATATTAGCGAACTGAACCTGCCAAAAACTTGCGCCACAGACTTCCCTGATCCCGATGACTTGCTCAACTTCAAGCTTATCATCTCGCCCGACGAGGGCTTCTACAGAGATGGCCGCTTCGTGTTCAATTTCCGCGTCGGCTCCAACTATCCGCACGAGCCGCCCAAGGTGAAATGCGGCACGCAGGTGTACCATCCCAACATCGATTTGGAGGGCAACGTGTGCCTGAATATATTGCGCGAGGACTGGAATCCAGTGCTGACCATTAATTCCATTGTCTATGGCTTACAGTTTCTCTTTTTGGTTTGTATTTCTCAGTAGGGAAGCTGTAACACTTCATGTTAACCTTCTCGTTTCTTTTTTCAAGGAACCCAATCCGGAGGATCCGCTGAACAAGGAGGCCGCCGATGTCCTGCAGACCAATCGCCGCCAGTTCGAGTATAATGTGAAGAAGGCGATGCGGGGCGGCTACGTGGGCGAGACCTACTTCGAGTGCTGCCTGCTCAAGTGATACAGGGAATCCCAAGGTCTCTTACTTTAAGCCTGCCCCTACTCCCAACCCCCAGCCCGAAACCGGAGAAGACGAACGAGCGGCGACCACAAATTATTGTAATAAACGAAAAGCAAAAAATCACAGCGCGTGCGAAGCAGAAAGAAGCCGGAGTCGAGTCAAAAATGTCTAGTTTTTAATACAATTTCATTTAGCAATTTCGCCCGCCCCGTCTCTTAATCTTAATTGTCGGCCCATCGCTCCTGCTTGATCCCTCACAGGTGGATGCTGTGCCTGGCCATCTGCATGTTCCGCCACAGGCACAGATCGGCGACGGCCGCCTGCCTTCCTCCCGGCACTCGCAGGTCGTAGAGCCGGCTGATGAGACCCACGCGTATGTCGTCGGTGACCAGGACCTTGAGCAGCTGCTGCACAAGGCTGGAGGGCAGTAGACGCAGCACGGGGGCCACTCGGTCACCGCCGCACTCCACCAGCAGTGAGATGAACTGGAATACGAAGGCAGCCTTGGGAGACAGCTCATCGCCGCTGACGAACTGTACAAATACCCCGAATATGTGCTGAACGCTCGTCTGCAGAGGTTCCCTGAGCGTAAGCGGTGTGGCCCGCACCTCGGCATTGAAGGCGGCGGCGGTCCCCAGTGGAGCTCCTCCCAGACCCGCGCCCCCGGCGGTGGCTGCCGTGTCCGTAAAGTCGCTGGAGTTGTCGCTGCCCTCGCCAATGACTTTTCGCACCTTGGCGGCATTGTTGGTTAGTTCCTCCTCGTCATGGGAGCGCGAACGCTTCTTCATGGCTGTCAACGCCGAAGAGGAGTTGGCGCTGCGCGATTCCAGGCAGGATATGATGCAGTAGACGCAGAGGCGAGCCAACACCAGAGATTGGGGCTCATTAATGTCCTCCCTGGAATAAGATTTAGGAAAGTTGAAGAAGCTTTAAGTTAGCATCTTATTCAGGGATACTTACCCTTGCCTGCGAAGCATTAAAGGAGCCACCACACTTTGCAGCAACGCCTCCGTGGTCTTCTCGATATCCAAGTGCATCACGGCAAAGACCACATCCATGGTGCGTGACATATCCCGCGTATACTTGCAGGCCAGTAGCTGCTCCACCAGCTGCGTGGCCAGCCACGCCGCTCCGCCGGCCAACAACAGAGATTCCAGCGTCTGGGCTGCACGAACGGGCAGGTGCCCGGCCTCCACTACCGTGCGCCACACCTCGCGGAACTGCTCGACCAGCGGCGAGTGTGAAATAAGTCGAGATTTGGCGCTGGGTGCAGGATGGACATCGTGCTGCATTTTCCGTATGATCTGATAGGATAAAGCCAGTCGCTCCTTGGCATTCTCTTGGCTGGATAGCTCCTCGTTGGTCATCGGCGCCAGGAATTGCTGGATCATGTTGAGAGGCTTCAGTAGCTCCGTTTCCTTTACCAAGTACATGTAGGCACAGAGGAAGCTAGTGGCGCACACAGAGAAACTGAAGAGCCGCCTCTTAATGTTATCCAAAATACTTTTGACATCAGCCGACGAGAGCGTCTCTTGCTCCCAGGCGATGAGCACATGGTGAAGCACTCCGGGCAGATTCATGCAAGTGTCCTGCCAACTCAGATTGCTGGGCTTCAGCTGGGCCGCCTCCGGTTTGCTTAGGCTAAGGAGAAGCTCATCCACGATGCTGTCATCGCAGAGAGCCAGTATCTGGCGGGGATTCTTTAACTTGTTGCGCTCCACCATGCACTCGCGCACCCACTTCTCAAAGAAGGAGTCGCCTCGCTCAGAGAGGACCACCTGCAAGTAAGTCAGTTAATCGGGAAACCATAAAGCAGCGGCGGCTTGCATATTACCTCTGATCCATAGGTCTGGACAATACTGGTCAGCATCAAGAAGGACACGTCGAACAGCGTAGACCGGATGACGCATAGCTTGCCCAGCTCGCCGGGCACTGGCTTGGAGTTCTCATTGCACTGAATCAGGCGAGAGACGAAGGTCTTAAGCCGCCCCTCTACGGTGGCCACTGAGAGAATTAACTCGAAACTGTTGCCGACCGGCACCTGGCAGAGAACATTCACCATATCCTGCACTTTGTTGGTGCACAGCGTCTTTAGCACGCCTGAGAGCGGCACTTCGGCGCGCTTGATGAAGTTGATATTGGAGGGTGTCTGCTGGCCATTGTCGCATTTCTTGAGCAGCTGCGACGCGGCTTCCCTCTGGCTGGCGAATTTCTTGACGTGCACATCGCTAACCAACTGCTGTTTTGTCCAATCATTCAGCAGGAACTCGATCATGTTGCACGAGCACTTGGTGTCCATAAAGTCTAGCAGCAGGTTGTCCTCAATGAGCAGCTCCAGGGCCTCTACGAGCTCAGGTATGTAATCCGCTGGCGGAGGCTGCTCACCGGGCATTCTCTGCAGGGCGTGCAGCTGCTTGATGATGTGCGGCATCTTGAAGAACATGAAAGCGCCCCACATGGTGTCCGGACTCGTGTCGGCCACGTTGCTCAGCGTTAGAAACCCGGCGCGAATGATCTCGTAAAAGAGTCGTGTGTTGGAGTAGCGCTTCAAGCGTTGCAGCATCTGTAACTCGGCCACATAGTAGCTGGTGTCCTTGCAGGGATTCAAAAGCACCTCGACCGCCAATAGGGGCTGCACACAGCAGGAGGTCTTCTCCAGCGTCGGTGGCGGATTCAGCGTTTGCATGTCCAAGTGCTTGGCCTCGAGGTAGGCCAACTGCTGAAGCTGCTGCTCGACATTAGGCGCATTCAGCGTGAAGTTAGAGTTGGTAAGCGATCCCTTGATGCTGGCGTACTTGTCCCTAATGCGACCGCAGATCTCCAGCTCCTCGTGGCAGCCCACATAGAGCATGGAGAGCAGGAACTGCTGCTGGCTGAGGCGATCGATGACCAGGCAGGTCTGGTCCAGCATGTACGACTGCTCGGCACTGATTTCGCCATAGAGCTCGTAATGCTGCACGGTTCGGGCAAATATCTGGAGCAGCCAGTAGACCAGGTGGACCACAGCTCCAGGCAGAGCAGCCTCTTCGGATTTGATGCTATAAATTGAATGGATATATAATAATAAAGCTTCGATTTTAGACGAGGACTCTAGAGAACTCACCGGCAGGTCACGCCGTCCACAATGGTGGCGAGAAACTCCAGGAGTGCGGTTATGCAGTAAACCCGCTCCAGCTTGTCATATTTGGCAATGCATCGAAGGACGGCGGCATGGGAGACGAGATGAGTGCAAAGCGAATGTTTCAGGTAGTTCAAAACCAACTGAAAGGAACAAGAGCACTATAATTTCAGATTTCCCAGACAAAACTATTAATTTTACTTACCGGATTCGCTGTGGAGCCAATGAGTGCCTGTTGCATTAGACAGTCTGCCAGGTTGTACACATCCCCGCTGACTCCCCTGGGCAACACCTGGAAATTTAATCAAAATCAATAGAAACCGGGTTAGTTGGGTGATTTCAGTTGCTCGTCAAACTTTTATACAGGCAAACAGCAGAAAATCAATCATAATAGGAACTTATATATTTTTTTTTCAAAGTTCAAATATTCAACGCGATGTTCCGATGTTTCTTGGCCAGCAGACTGGCGGCGTTGGATAATCCAACTTGTGGCTGTATGCGGATGGCCAGTCAGTATCAGTTTAAGATTCCAAAGACTTTCTACTATCCTGATCGTCAGGCTGAGATGAAGCGACCGCCCATGCGGGACTCTTTGCAGCATCACGTAATGCCCCTGGGTATTAAGTACCCGCAGAGTCGCGGCATGCCCAAGGACTACTACTACAAGGTGCTGGGTGTCAACAAGTACGCCACCATCCAGCAGATACGTTCGGCCTTTTATACGCTAGCGAAGCGCTATCATCCCGACTCTACGCACTCGGAGCAGAAGATCAAGCACTTTCAGGAACTGTCCAACGCCTACAACATTCTCACCGACGAGACGAAGCGCCTGGAATATGACCAGCTTGGGGCCGTCCGGGATGAGCAGGCCTTTCTCGAGCAGGCGGGTAATCCCATTGTCGAAAAAAATAAAAGATGGACCGCGGAAAAGGCCGATGATGGTGAGTAATCGGTGTATAACCAGTCTGGCAATGACTAGTAATCCCATTCTAGATATCAGCAGCATGAAGAACAACGAATTAGAGCTGTCACTCGATTTTCTGGAGGCCACGTTAGGCTGCAAGAAACGGCTGGACCTGCGCTACCCGGCCAAGTGTGATGTCTGTAAAGGAAAGTCGAAGATGATGGCCCACCGCGATGTCGGCAAAGAGCCGTGCCGTCGATGCAACGGCACAGGTAAGGAGAGCGTCAAAACGATCACCTCGCTGACTGAGCGCACGTGCACTCAGTGCCAGGGCAAGGGGTATAACAACCGCAACGATTGCGAGACCTGCTCTAATCGAGGCCACGTGCTGCAGAGCGTTCCAGTGATGATCCCAGTGCCATCGGGATCACGGCATGGTGAAGTGTTGACCATCGCCAATCCAAACACCAAACAGCTGGTTAAGTACCGTCTTCAGGTGCAAGACAGCGACTACTTCAAGCGTGTTGGGAACGACATCCTTACGGAGAAGCAACTGAACGTTTCAGACGCTATCCTGGGCGGCACCTTTCACGTGCACGGCCTGTACGAGAGGCTGGAGCTGCGCGTCGCGCCTGGGACACAGTCGCACACACAAGTGGTGGTCAAGGGCAAGGGCGTTCGCTCCAAGGAGGGCGTGGGCAATCACATTATTTTGTTAAAGGTGCGAATACCACAAAATCTCTCCGTGAAGCAGCGCCAACTTGTCTTGGCCCTGGCAAAGACCGAGGGTCCGGTTTTTGAGCCTGACACAAAAATAAAGGAGGCGACAGCCTGATCCCAACACAGGCCGAACACTACTCATGACGCACACACAACACCTGTGTATAAAATTCTCAATGTACTGTTTTTTGTGTTGAAATACATTTAGCAGACAGAATATTGATTGAGGACTTGCCTTTTTTATGTTGATGCCCCACTGGGAGTCCGACCAGCGTTCGCGCCACGCCACATAGATGAGCTGGAGGATCTTGTTGTTCTCCTTCATCTTGCGCCTCCCGAGAATGTTTCGCGTTGGGTTATTTCTCGTATTTTCGCGTTTTGTTCCAAATTTTCGCCTTCAAAACAGTTTTCTTTTTAGAGCACCGCCAGTAGTGATGGCCGAAACCTGAAGCCGCTGTGGAGACCTGTGAAACTATCGGCTATCGATAGTTCCGATAATATCGATACATCGCCCAGCCTTATTTCCCGCAACTACCACCACAAAGTCTCTGAAGTTTTCCAGATTCAATTTTTTTCGCACAGCAAACGGTTGGAACGGGATGGAGCTCGAGATTTTGAACGCCAAAAACAGCAAGCCGTACGGCAAGGTGAAGGTGCCCTCCAGCGCCACGCCCATCGGAGACCTGCGCGCCCTAATCCACAAGAGTCTCAAGAGCACGCCGGATGCCAACCGCCAGTCGCTGCGCCTGGAAGTTAAGGGCAAGAGTCTGAAAGACACGGACACTTTGGAGTCGCTCTCGCTGCGCACCGGCGACAAGGTGTACATCAAGGATCTGGGACCCCAGATTGGCTGGAAGACGGTGTTCCTGGCAGAGTACGCCGGGCCCCTTATCGTCTACCTGCTGTTCTACTTCCGCCCGGAGTTGGTCTACGGCAAGGCGGCCACTCTGCCGATTTCCCTAACCACCCAGTGAGTGTGTGTTTGTGTGCGTGCGGTGCGCTGTAGCGAAAGTTGCTGAAACCCATCGATTTCGGTTGACCCAATGGCCCCGCTTATGCAAACTAAAACGCAACGCAACACCTCTGCATAATTAGCCAGCGACTAACTCGTTTGTATGTTTGCACATCGATCTCTTCCAGCATTGCCGCCGGCTGCTACACAGTCCACTATGTGAAGCGTCTGCTGGAGACGATCTTCGTCCATCGCTTCTCGCATGCCACGATGCCTCTGCGGAATCTATTCAAGAACTGTACCTACTATTGGGGATTCACCGCCTATGTGTCCTACCATGTAAATCATCCGCAGTTCACCTCGCCGTGCATGTGCACCGTCTGGGCGGCTCTGGTTGCCTTCGCTGTATGTATTTTTCCATATGTTAAGGCCTTCGAAAACCAAGTTAACATATTCAGAAGTCTGTTTATAAGAATTTTTAAAGAGCTAACAATTCTTTACATTTTAAGTGTTGTTCTTCCACCAATACTCTTAGAAAGCTTAACTTTTCTTATCAAATTGCGATAAAACACCCAAATTTCCCACGATTTATACTTGAAATTTTCATTTAAAATTTCCTAGTGAAATGAGGTGTGTTAATTCTTCAAGTGTTTTGATAAAGCTAAGCAACTGCTGATAAGGTTCACTGAAACAAGCAATTTTGAACTAATCTTAATTAAATATGACATATTTAGTAAAACAACAATATATTTAGAGGTTATTTAGGTCTTATTAGCATTTCTTGCATTTAATTTGTAACTATTACTAAGGAACTTTCTCTATGTTGCATTTCTTTTACCTACAGTTTGAATTAGAAAGTATATATTTTACCTTATTTTATCAACATTTGCAGCAGAAAATATGAATATTTAAGAGTTGCTATTTATTATCAGTGATTAATGACAGTCATTTATTTATTAAGCTAATTTGGATATATCTATATAAAACAAATAACTAAACCATACTTTCGACTTTGCAGCTCTGCGAACTTGGAAACTTTTCGGTGCACATTGCCCTGCGCAACCTGCGTCCGCCAGGTACCAAAGTGCGCAAGATTCCCGTTCCTGATGGAAACCCCCTGACCAAGCTCTTCAAGTGAGTTGTCTTCAATTAAAAATTAACATAATTATATTAACTTGTGTGTTTATCCCGTCATCAGCTTGGTTTCTTGCCCCAACTACACCTATGAGATTGGAGCTTGGGTCTCCTTTTCGGTGCTGACCTCTTGCCTGGCCGCCTACTTGTTTGCCTTTGCCGGCGCCTTCCAGATGACCGTTTGGGCCTTGGCCAAGCACCGTAACTACAAGAAGGAGTTCAAGGACTACCCTCGCCAGCGCCGCTCCATCTTCCCGTTCGTGCTGTAGACGGTGGACGTCCGTCTTACATATTCCACACATTCAAACATTTACATCTTGGTAGATTTTACGGGGTAGTATCTAATGAACTTTGAGTTAAAGCAAATACATTTGGAGAAGCGTGCGCTTTTGTCGATTTCTTGGACTTTGGTCGCTATGGGCAGTTCGCTGCGGGTGTAATCAGTGATAATTATTTATTTCGGGCTTTAAATCGTTCGCGGTAAATGCCAGAATTACAAAACTGTGAGTTGTGGCAGCTCTGGTAAAGAATGAACCTCTTGTTTTTTATGATTTATAACATAATATTTAATTGTATATTTTTTTTATTAATATGAGTATGTTTAGCCATGTTCTAGACAAAAAACTAGAGGAAAGGGAGAAAATAATGCAAATAATAATGATAACAATTATATTTCCTGAACTCCTATGTGTTTTTCCCTCCAATACCAACTGCATTTAAAAGACTATTGCTTGTATGTTTAAAGATTTTTCTTATTAAATAAAAAGTTCAATTTATTATCAAACATTTAAATGGCGCCGCCATCTAGGGCTGCAAGATGTCGATACATTTGGTCCAACTCCCATCTCTAACCAACCTAAGTTGGCTGCGGCTGGTGGGATTTTGTTTACTTATTGCCGGCAAATCGAAATTGATATTTTCGTGCCATGAATCTGTTCGAGGAGCTGGACACCTTGGATCCCGGCTCCAAGCTGGTGCCACCCCGCATCGAGACGCCCACGGCGCACAAGATTACAGTGCTGATCCTGCTCAAACAATATGTGGTTGTAAGTGCTCCCTAGTTTTCCCTCCAAGGAATATTTATTTTAATTAAATTTTATATTATTCGTAGAATAAAAAGGCTTGCCTAGATACGGGCATTTCCATGCGCACCCAGCGACGACGCATGTTTTATATGCTGCTATTCAAGCTTGTCCAGGAGGCGGATATGTCCTACAACGAACTGCACAACTTGCTGACCACCGGGCGCTATCGGCTGGACACCCTGATGCTGGAGGCCTTTGAAAAGGCCATGTCAGAGTTCTGTGCGGGCAGCATCGAGTCTCTGTTTGACTTCACCGAGATCCAAAACATCGACGAGATTCTAAACGAGAACTACGGCATCAGTCAGTTCAGCATGGTTGGCGTCTATGTGCGCCGCGTGGGCGTCGTCCTGGAGCGGCTCAGTTTCGCCGAGATGATGGATATGTACAAGAATATCTGTTCTTATTACGAGAGAGGAGTTCGTGCATTGGCCACAGGCCCGCGAAAGGCCATGGCTGGGGGAATTCTACATAGAGAGGAAACCCCGCCGCCTTCCTTGGTAATAATCGAAGAAACGCCAGGCAAGGAGACCCTTCAAACCAAGAAAAAGGATAAGGAGGTAACCTTATCTCGATGTGGAACAGAAGAGCGAAACCCGCTGAGCAAGTGGGCGCCCAAGCAGGCCAAGTTCTTCATCAACAAGCAGTCAGAGTTGCTTGAGAGCAACGAGCGGAAGGCCCTGTCGCCCCTGGAACTGCAGAAGAAGGTGCAGGAGATCATACACGATCTGCCGCTGGCCACAACCCCCTACTTCCTGGGCTACATGAATCAGCTGCGGGTCAGGGACTACTCGAACGCTCTGTCCGCCCTGCACAGAGCCCTGGACCGCAGTCCTGTGCGGCTGATGAGCCAGGAGAAGGGCTATCAGTACTTTTGCGTTAACTTGGCCGTGTTGCATGCAACTTTTGGGCATAAAAAGGAAGCCCTGGCAGCGCTCAGGGAGAGTATAATGCTGGCCCAGGAGCACGGCGACAAGAGAAGCCTGAATTTAGCCAATACCTGGTACAGTTTGCTGAGGGATGAGCTCCCTCTGTCTGCGGTTCTGAAGAGCGTACAGGAGGCGAGCGACTTGGATGGTTCCCTGCTGCAGAACTACACGCTGGCCCTGCATTTTGCCGTTAAGCTGGGCACAGTGGCTGGTTATCAGCCTCTGCGCCTCTTCGATCTCCTCCAGCACAGCGATAATCTCACCAATCGTAATAACTTGGCGGATCACGCTTCCGAGGCTCTGTCGTTGAGGAGTGCCGTGTGGTGCGCCTACGGCAGACACGAACTGGCTGCGCTTTACTCGCAGGTCTTGTTGACAACCAGAGATCGGTTTGGCAATGGCTCCGCCGGCTTGGGCAGCGCCTTAGCTAGTTATGCTCTGTGGCTGCAGCTGCAGGGGGAGAACAAACTGGCCAAAGTTCTGCTACATCGCGCCAAGGAGCGCTTCCCTCGATTGCCCAGTGCCGAGGGCTGGATGATAAGCCAGTGCCATGGCGTAATCCAGGCCGGCATCTACCAGTGCCGCTGGCACGACGCGCTCAAGGCGTGCGATCAGCTCTACCTGCTGGATCCATCGGACTCGATTATGCAGCGTGCCTCCATCTATGTGGCCAAGCGGGAGTTTTTCAATGCACGTCGGCTCCTGGACAAGCTGGCCTCCCAGGAGGATCTGCCCTTCCTGTTGCGCATGAGGGTCCAGGTCCTTCTCGGTTACTGCGGCATGGCTGACGGCCGTTTCTCGAGCGAGACTACCCTGATCTTGCTGCGCGTTGCCGAGAGCATGGCCGACTCACAGATGGACTACGAGCAGGCCTTGGTGGACCTGTTGCTGGCTCAGCAGTTGCTCCTTCTCGGAATGCCCCAGAAGGCCTATCAGGCCATCAAGCGCTGCATGCACGACATTCACATCAACGGCGGACTATATGAGCGCGCCAAGACAGACTTTGTATTCGTTCGTTGTCTCCTGGCCATTAGTCCGACTAATGTGGAGGAACGGAAGGCGCAACTGCTGAAATCTCTGGAGATCCTCGAGCGAGCGGCCAAGTCTTTTAAGAATCTCTCGGCACATGCAAAGGTCCTGGACGTGTATGTCTTCTTGGCGCAGCGTTTCAATGAATTCGGGGAGAGGAACTTGAGGAATAAATATGCCGGAGAGTTTAGGCGCTACTTCACGGATCATCCGATTCCAAGGGAATATTTAGGGAGTCCTTAGGTGCCCTTAGCTTTTAATAAAGGTATTATTTTTGCTGAGAGTTTTCTGATAATAATTTAAGCATGATTGGGCATCGTTAGCAGGCAGAAAGCAAAGCTAATGCCTGCGGGATGTATCTCAGTAAACTTTCAAGCAAGCATTTGTTTGAATTTAACTCTTAATAAACATATTTTTTATTAATTGGTTTAAACCGTAGTGGTTGCTTCTGTTTTTACACTGTGTACGCGAACTACAATGCTAACACCTATTTGAAACTTTCAGCTTCTCGTTTCGATCGAAGAGGACGCCGGTCGTTGCCCCGATGAGGGATGCTCCAGAGGTGTAGAGATGCGGATGCTGTGGATATGCTGGCATCCGTAAATGCTGGGCAATAACATTGTTGGTTGGCTGACATCCGCGGCGCCCTCGACTTCAACTTTGACTTCGACTGGGATTGTATTTGTTGGTATTGACAAACTTAAGCTAAACGTGTGGCAAAATTCCCGGAGCACTCTGGAGTTCCGTTGCCGGTTGTATCTCGTAGAGCTAACATATGCGTATGTGGTAGGTTTAACGAATCATGGGCAGGCTGGGCGAGGATCCGGGCGCCATCGCACTGCTGGGTCCAAGCAGCACCTGCTTCTGCTGCGACTTTTGCAATTCCTCCATCTGGGCGCGTTCCGTCTCAAAGATGACCGGCGCAAACAGAATGACGGAGCTGGTGAAGAATATCCAGCTGGCATTGCACGAGAACGAGTAAAGGCTTTTGCAGCCCTTGACGGTGCCATTGGTAACGGCACCCACTGCCTGGCGCAAAGGTTCCGGGAACATCTCAGTCAGGCCCCAGAAGCGTTCGCCCATCGACTCGTCGGGTTCCTGGGATAATTCAGGAAAAAGGGGTGAATATTTTAAGAATAAATTATCGTTAGGCAACTTTTCTAGGTTGAGTTATATGTATAAAGATGAGGGAGATGTAGAACCCTGCCCGACATATTTTTTAAACTCGTTTAGTTAACAAACAATAAAATTACGAGTTCCTCGCAAGGATTAGCTATTAAAAGTATGTTATAATCAAAGTTTATAAAGTATGGACTATTAATTGTTTAAAAAAATTAAAATATAAAATCAAAAAACCTTTGGACTAATAAAAATTGCTATAGTTTCCCTGATAAATTGCAAATAACTTAACCAAATACCACAGAAAATATCTTAAAATTTAGCGCAGGACTTCAGTTAAGTGGCCTCCACGTTTCCATTCATTAACATTACAACTTCATTGACAAAAAACCCCCATAGGGTCCCTGCGGTAAGGGTTCCCTCCTCCAATTTGAGGTTAGATTGCCTGCTGTTGTTTACAAACAGGCTCCATTGCAACTTACATCATCGTAGTTCTCCCCCTGAGGCTCATTCGTTGGCTGAAATAAATAGAATAAAAAAGGTCGATTATTACAGGGTATTGGCAGTTCGCTCTTGAGGGACAGATGCTCTCTATTTCACCGACAATTACGTGAGCACGATAAGAACCGTGCGGGGGAATACGGGGGGATGGGGGTTACTGGTCCCACGTTTCTCGGGGATTGATTTTACTTACGGCCGCCACCGCTCGCCGCTCGGGCGTCTCATCCTTGCTACCGCCTAACGATGACATCCCGCTGTCCTTTTCGATGAACTCGATTTCAGGATCAGAGTCCATCAAATCCTCGATTTTCACTGTTTCGGTATCCACTTTTGCGGCTTTGACGGAACGCACTCGGTTGGAGAATCACGGGTTCGCGTTGAACGCAACCCTTTGGCAGCACACCCACGGACGTTAGGACGGACAGATGGCGGTAAATGCAGTTTGCACTGGCATTTAATTGAGCTTTAACGCAAAAATCGCTCGCCTTTCTTTGCAATAAAAATTGATTTTGGTTTCCTCGTGAACTTTCTGGTGCGACCAGAGTTCTCTCAGCTGATTATGCCATAATGCGTCGTAAAAGTGGCCTATCGATCAAATTATAAAATCAGCAAAAACTATATTATTTGCATATTATGCAGTTTTTTCTAGTTCTGTTTTTCAGTTTTCACAGGAAATTCCTCGGCATACCAACTTAAAAATTTTAAAATAAGACAACAAATGTTATACGACAGCGTTGCCAGATAGTGATATTGACAGCGTGCGTTTTTTTGGCATTTCGATTTGCGGCTTTTATCGATAATCCGCGGCGGAATTGGAAACGTAGTTTTTAAATCTTGAAATATTTTCTTTTTGTTTATCCGCGAACTTTTCCAAAATGTTCTTCGCTTTAATCACTAAATTGCAGTTCCCACAAGAGCACTTGTGTATTTTACGAAACTGATACTCACTTTTTCTTCGGCTTCACTCATCGTTCTTTAAGTTCTAGGGGGGGTTTTTGAAAATACACAATATTTTACGCAGAGTGGAATTTTGAAACGTTCTGAAATCAAGCAACACAAATTTACATCTGCTAGGATTTCCGGATCACCGCCTGACAGTGTTTCGAAAAGCTTACTGTGTAAATTATTTAAGAGTAAAATATCAAAACATTTATTGAGCGTTGGTGTATCGTTATTTATTATTTCGTATCTCCTTTTCCGAATCGAAATCGCAATTATAAATTATGAAATCATTAATATACCTAAACCAAATATGTTGTATCTACCACTTTAGTATGCATATAGATAATGTCTTAGTTGTTGTGTAATCGTGTTATCCAGTACATATACTATATAGATAATATTAAGTACATATGTATGTAGTTCGATCGTAAACATAAACAGCAATCGTGTAATAATAGTATATTGTTGGGTAGGTATATAGTCCTGCGTATATGTTAAGCACATTTAGAGGTCATAAAAAACTACTTGAGTGAAGTACATTTATCGGGTATATTCCGTATTTAATAGTAAGAATTTATTTTGGAGCTTTGATTCGGTTTTCCATTTTGATGTTCGGTTTAAATTGGGTTTAATTTGCTTTGCCGTTGCTGTTCTGTTGTAAATACCATACAAAAGTTGTGGTTTGCGTTCCTTGTTTTACCCATTTGACTATTTGTACCTTTGACCTGATTTATATACTTTCATTATATGTTCTGTACTGCGTTGACTTTATCCAAAAAAGGTTCCAATGTAAATATATATATTTTCTTTCCCATTGTTCACTGATGTTTCAAAGAGCACTTTTATTAAATATATATTCCTTGTTTAAATTTCTTTAGTTTTTCAACTGCTCTAAATTTGTATCAAAAAAGGATATTTGAAATTAATAGAAAAATTAATTTTCTGAAACCGCAATGCCTTAAATCGATGAGTAATAATTATACAAAAATTATTTAGTTTTCTTTGCTGAATTATCTATGGGACGGCAATATGCAATGGACTTCAATTTCGAGAGGATGCAATGGAAATCATAACGAAAACTTCAAGTTTGACTAGATTTTGAACTGGATAACTTCCGCCTTTCTGTTTTTGGTTACTTATACTCTTGTTTTCCATTAATATTTTATATATAGGTATTATCTGGCTGTTATCCTTAGGTAACTTCCCAAAACTAAAATTAAATATATTTTCTGTTTTCTTATATAAAGTGTTAACATTTATTTCCTTACGTCTAACAAGTTTGAAACAATTTTTGTTTGTTTTTGGGGGTATTTGAAACACGCATACATTAAAAGCAGCATAACTACAATAAAATACAAATATATGAATCTGTTTTGGTTCATCTCCAAATTTAGATATATGCTTTTATTGTATTTTTATAATATTCTCTTCGAATTATTTTTTATGCCTGCTCTTTTTATTTTCGCAGCACCCTAAACACAATATCACTCACGCGCTCAGACTTATCCGAATATGCATTTATATGTTTATGTGTGTGTGTGTGTCTATATGTCTGTGTGTGTGTTGAATCAATTACTTTAATTTGTGGCAAATCTTCTATAAAAATAACCCTAAAGTTTTCCATTATAATTTTTCTTTTTCTCCATTAACTTAATTCATAAAGAAAATGAATAATTTGCACTTTTTACAATCGACGAAAGTTTCAAACTAATTCAAATGTGTGTGTGTGTCTTGTGTGGGTGTGTGTTTTTGATGTAACTAAAAAAGTTTATAATGTTTGGGGGGTGTGTGTGTGGCCTGCCTTGCACTTTTTCAACCCTAGTATATATAAATAAATTTTCATATTTTTTGTTGTAGAAAATTTTAAACAATTATTTTCCGCACATTTGCAGTTGCATTATTATTATTATTATTTTCTGCATGTTTGAGTATATTCTTAATAGCTTAACAATTATGCTGAAGGGGGTAACTCGGCCTGCACATTCCACTCTAAATTGTCGGTTTGCTCCTCCAAGTCGGGCTTAAATTGCTTAGAGCAAAAGTCTCGTGAATTCTGTAATTAAAAAAGAAATATAGCAAAAGGTTAGAAAATCCATTAAGAATAATTGTTGGGGTAAGTGAAATAAAATGCAAGATTTCCTGCTGGTAAAAGGGTCAGGAAAAACAAGTTGACCCACAAATTGTGCACAGAAAAAACAAAGTTATTAAAAGAGGAATTTTTTGTTTGCAATTTATCAAGATTTAAATAAGGTTTTTCATTTTTAATTTATATATTTTCATATTTTACATTTTACCTTTGATTAGCTTTAATTTTCCAGCTTTAACTCATCTTACCGGCTTCGTTGGAAACTCAATACAAAATTACAGGCATTTTCTCTGATCAAATAGAACGCAATAAAACTGATTTGTGGCAAAGGGCTATTTCCCTTGACAGTTTTGCCCACCTAGCAGAAAAAACAACAAAAAGATGAACCTGCTACAACAGATGAGATAGCCAAACTATATAAACTGTCGCCCCGGGTAATCACGCCTTCAAACAAAACGAACTACATTCTGTGTTTATGGACCTGAATCCTGGTTAAGGTTGCCCGCTGGAGGCGGCGTACGTGTTGCTCTGGCCAATCGTTCAATCCAATCCGGCACACACAATGCA
Organism: Drosophila mayri; assembly: GCA_008042485.1. Taxonomy (NCBI): domain Eukaryota; kingdom Metazoa; phylum Arthropoda; class Insecta; order Diptera; family Drosophilidae; genus Drosophila; species Drosophila mayri. The sequence goes on along the minus strand of VNJN01004545.1, from coordinate 148,349 downwards.
GTGTCAGCGAAATCGAGCGGCCAACGTTGCGTATACGTTATATAGTACGTATACGTACGGGTACAATGTCGATGTCGATGTCGATGTCGCTGATGTGGATGTGGATGCCGGTGCAAAGTAAATAGAGCAAAGGCAAAGGAAAGACAACGACAGAGCACTTAAAAAATTGTATAAACTAAAAAGTAAAAGAAAATAAGCTTCCAACTAAATTGAAATTATAATCCCAGGAAAATATTATAGTTTTCCAGAAGAGTTTCTTCTTTTAATTGTTATTTTTCATATTTCTTTCATATGCTTAATTTTTCCAAGTGCTGCAAAATGAGTAAATAAATTGCAGATGCCAGCAAACAAATGGTCGGCGAGGTGGTCGGGCCAAGCTCGAACTTTGGCTGAAGGAGGGGCCTTTGTGGGCGGTGCTGACATGTCAATGCGTTACAAGGTCAAAGTATCAACTAGCGAGGCGATGGCATATGAACCTAATGATACAAGGGATTCCACACCGGGCAAACACACACACACATACTGCTTTGCAGAAAAAAAAACAGAGAAAAACACTAACAAAGAGGACACTCGAGCGGGCTGTGTTTGTGCATGTCCCTCATATTAGTTTAAGTTTATTAAACCAATTTAATGCCACGCAAGGGAATCCCAGTGCTGCCGTTTTTGCTGCTGGTTGCAGAAAAGCCAGAGGATGTGGCAATATATGTATAGGGGGTGTCCTGAGGTAATACACCCCACAGGGTACACTTTTTCCACTTTATTCTGGAGGTAACTGCATTATAGACTTTCTCTTTTTTGTCTGCTGCCATTTGCCGTATCAAAAAGTTTTTTATGCCTGAAACTTAAATGCAGACCTCGGGTCACTTTTCGGCAGCTAAAGAGTTTACGACTACAGGATACCTCTTTTGAATAAGCCAAGTTTTTAGGTGCTTTTATGAATAAGACATTCTGCTTTTACTTTTCGCTTGTTTAAAGATGAAACTGAGATTTTTTTATTAAAAATATATTATTCTTCTTAAAATAGTTTACAAAAATGTTTAAAAACAATGCAAGATATTAAATTTTCTGTGAGATTATTTATTTTTTTATACAGAATTCCAAAACGAAAACTAAAAGTTTACCAAAACGACTTAATTTCATCCAAAATGTAGTTACTTTTGTTCAAAGAACCTTACTATGTTTTTAGGGAACCTATAAACCCAGCTATATTTCGCTAAGACCCCGTATAAAACGAACTTTTACGAGTAAACAAACAAATAAACATTGCGCCGCATTAGGTGAACTCCTGTTGCTGTTGGCCGAGGTTAATAAACTTTGTGGTCGACACAGGTATTTGTCTAGCTGATTTATGAGCGAGCAGTTTTCGGGTGCGTTGGACAAATATTGACACGAGGTTACAGTAGTATTTTATGTTATCAATTGATTAAGGCCCAGACAAAAGCAGATGCAGCGAAAGCACAGCGGGAAAAAATTGTCAATTTTTTACAAAAATATTTCAGGCTATCTATTAAAAATACTTCTTAAATAATATAAATATAACTTGTATTTAAATTTTCTTTTATGTGGGAAAAAAGCTAAATGAACACCCTTAATTTTCGCCAGTGCACACATGTCCTTCCAAGCGGACGCCTGCGTCAGCATTGTCCTTTATCTGCAGCTGCACTCTCACTCACACACTCTTTTACACTCACCCTCGTAATTGATGCGCCCGTCCTGGTCCAAGTCGGCGATGACCAGGAGCTGTTCCAGCTGCTGCTCGTTCAAGGGCTCGCCAATCATCTCCATGGCGGTCTGCAGCTCGTCGCGCGTTATGAAGCCATTGCCATCACGATCGAACACTCTGTAGAGCAGCAGAGTCAGCAAGGATTAGGGTTATAGTGAATATGGCTACGGATATGAGGGGAAACACCCACCTAAATGCGGCTATCAAGTCCTCGGTGACATCATCGGCCTCGTCCACCGGCTTGCTATTGCTGGCACTATCCTCCGGTTGCTGCTGGTCGTCCCGCAGCGCCTGGATCCTGCCAACCCATTGCAGGAACTCGGCCTCGTTGATTAAGCCATTGCCTGGAAATGGAAAAAGGAAAAACGAGTTTGTAGGTGAGAAATCGAGTTCAATGAATTTTGTGGCAAGTGGAGACACTAAGCAAGTCCAACAGTCGGGTTTCGAAGACGATAATTGGATGCAGAGAAGGAAATAAGTTGGAAATGGGCTAAAACAACTGTTTATTGCTTAAATATGAATTTAATTTTTATCATTTATTCTATCATTTTATAATTAATTTAAAACGAGTAAGTTAAACCGTTTTTTTGTGATTTTCTCATCATTTATTTCCCGGTTTAAATTCCAAAACATTTTCCCCGTGTAAAAGCAGAATGGAAACATTTTCCATAAACCCTTTTCCCACTACCAAAATTTTGTGAATGCATTTTCATTCGCCCGTGCTTACACGCCTCAGTCCGCGCCCAACAACGAGGACATCCTTTTGTTGTCCCAGGACATGCTACTCGGCAGTCAGGCTGCATTCTAATGCTGCGCTCAGGTGCTGGCATTGTCAGAAGCATTTCCGGCTGAGATCTCCGAGACCATTAACATGCCCAAATGAAAAAAAAGGAAAAACGCAAAAATCAAAACCGAAAAAGCTTAGGCAAAATCCTAAGCCGAAGCTGCAAGTGAGCTCAACTTTTCTCTGCTGCTGAAACTTTTATAATTAAACGCAGAAGATATGGCCGTCCGGAAAACCTTTTGCGCTTTGCTCTTCAGCCTTGACCTTCACTACAACAAAAATAAAGTAAAAGAAAAATAAAATGGAAAAAATACCAAAGAGAAAAACAAGGCAAAAGTAACTCGCTAACTCTGCGTGTGAATGGGAATGAAAATGAAGTCGAAATCTGCGATAATCTTTTCTCGCATAAATTTTCGCGGCCAAAGCCGAAAGGATATATAAAAAAGGAGGCTAGGTGTGGGTGGTAAGAGGGGAACATGCTGGGTTGGCATATCATTCGCATTTTCCTCTCTAATTGCAATTTGTCTGACCATAATTAGAATTGCTAATTTAGTTGTCGGTCAAAAGAAAATAGATCAAGTTGGAAAATAAACATAAATAATTTAATTAAAGACAAAGGCAATAAAGTAGGCAAGAGGGAGGGGCTTTAAAAATAGATTTCATGCTTATATTAGCCCCAAGACCAGGGCTTAAACTAACAGAAAATCAATTGCCTGATGAATTCCTAACGAGCTGCTGGCGTTTAGCTTCAAGTGGCAATGCCATTATGTTTGGCTAGCATCAAAAACGCATTAAGGGTCAAATGACCTAACGCAACAATTAGACGCTGCAGCCAAGAAGAGTTCCTGCCACACACACTGAACTGCTGGATATTTACAAATATTGGTTCGTCGTCAACATATCAGCATTATGATTGCTTGGGGTATTTGCTTATATGTTGCCACACAACATGGTCATACATGACCCATTATTGTCACTCTCAGCCTCGACCCGCAGCCCATCTTCCACCCATTTTCCTGACGCTGTTTTCCTGCTTTTCTTGTCTGGCTGACATCTGGGTGACATTTGTGTATTGTTGAAGCGCTGCTCGAAAAATATTTTCATTTGCGCTTAGCGGCTTTCAACCTACTTCTGAGGGGGTTTCCCCTGCTGCTACTTGGGTCTTGTCATTTGCCAGGATAAGGAAAGGGGAAGTACTGGGCCAAGAAAATGGGAAAAGCATTAGATCATAACAACCATGGCTGGCGGAAATTTATGTTTTGAGAGGTAATTGTAGAGTAAGACATATAAAAATAATATAAAACAGTTAGAAGATGAACATGTTTAAATATATTTATTTCCTAAATATTCCTGTGCTCCCACAATTATTTAAATATTATTTTTTAGGGTATCTACGATCAAGTCTATTTTTCTGTTGATTTTTTCTTCCTTTGAGGAAAAGATTTCCTTTCCCTGCCATTCGTAATAGCTTTTCTCAAGGGCCAGACCCCCCATTTCTTGAGAGGCCTTCCTTTTTGCCTCCATCCTCTTGGGCTTGTTTCTTTTCTTCTCTATTTTTTTTTTAAATACGAAAACCAAATGCACATTATCTCTATATCTGCCTCTATCTCCGCCAATGTCTGTGTCAGCCTGCAAAAAGGACAAGTCCAAGGATAATGAAAATGGCTTGCTTATATGTACGTTCATGTTGACGTTGCCGCCATTGTCATCGCTGGGTGTCCTTTTTTTCTCTCTTCTTTTTCCTTCTGCGCCGTAAGGACATGCCTTGGCATTGCCAGCAACGAGGGCGTTTCTGGCTGCGACTGTTTGTCGCACATTTCGGTAATGTACTGCATAGAACGTGTCCTCCTGCCACCAACACATATGTAGGTGCTCACTTGGCTCGTTAAGCAGAGCAGCGAATTTTCCCAGCTTGACCTGCAGTTCTGCAAGCATTTCTTCTTGGCATTGATCGATGGCTGGAGTGGAGCGAAGAAAGGAGAAAGTTTCTTGCTCTATTAACTTATTTTCTAGAGGTAAATCAATCAGAAAGTCTAAATGCATATGCAATATTGTTTAAGATAAAATTGAACAACTTTTAAAGGGTCTGAAGTTATTTTCTTCTTTAGTTATTGTTGAAAATTTCTTCAGAACAGCCAAAAAATATATCCTTAACAATATCCCAAAACCTTAAACTGTTCCTCTTTCCCATAGAGCCACCTCAGGGATTGCACTTGATCAATCACAGCTTCCTCGATGAGCGACACCCCATGACAACTGGCATAACAAATGGCTCCTGCGGCCTGGCTCTACTGCAATTTGAGGCGCCTCTCGTGGGTGAGTGTGTGTTTGAGGTGTGTTGGGGCTACAACTGCATGCCAAAGTGTAATCAATTATTGGCAAATGTAGTTGCTGGTTGCAGGTTGCTGATGTTGCTAGTTGCCAGCAGTAGCTGGTTGCTAGTTGTTGCCGCTGACCTCATGCCAGCAAAACGGAAACGGAAGTTCGCTTGGGTGTGTGGTGTGTGTGTGTATGTGTAAAGCACTCTTGTTTGATTGTTGCTCTGCTCTGCTGTGTAAGTATGTGTAATTTGGCCACATTTGAGCTTGTAAAACAGGCAATACACAGACAGAGGCAGTGTGCCTTTGATGGCCAATAAATTACCTTTGCAGCTGCAGCTGAGGCCATTAATTGAAACGAGTCAAAACTTGGTAACTCGGCCAACGCTGCGTATGTGCAATGTCTGGTGATAATGCAAAATTTGGTTCAGGGCAGCGGGGCTTTTGGACTGAACTTTGAACTTAGCTTAGGTCTTCATTCCATTTCGTAGATTTTATTGCTGACTTTCACCCGCCTTTCAGGGTGATTTCTTCTTTATTTTTCTTCATGCCATCCGGCCAGCCATTGCCATTCCACTTGGTCTGCAATTTTCAGCCAAATTTTCGTGGAATTTTCACTGTTGGTATTTTAAGCTGTATTTAATGTGGCTGCTTGGCTCCTCTGCCAGAGCTCTGGCTCCCTTTGCTTTCAGTTGACTCCTTCTTGGCTGCTTCTTTTTGGCCACTGGTTATGTAAATTCTGGCTTTCAAGGGAGTCCGTCGAAATTCGATTAAAGCAAATGCACAAAGGCTGTTTTGCGGGTCTTGTGGGTGGTGCAATTGCGTCGACAGTTGTGGCTAATGTAAAGCACAGCGCGCTGTGGCCATGACTGCGGCTTTTGGCCAGGGCAAAACTAATTTAACATGGCGCACACACACAGAGATAGAGAGAGGGAAACACATTCCCCGTGGGCCTGGCTTTGACACTTAACAACTTGCCTAATAGCAAATTTAATGGCTAGCGGCTGCTGGCGTTTATGTGGATTTAGCGCCTAAAATCGCTGTCACATCTGGGCTAACACACACACACAACACACACCAACACCCACCAGGTCCAATCGAAATTAATTGTGCGGCCTAAGAGCGTGCCACAATTACTTTTAAATGTCAGCGAACATAAATTGTCAATGGTCTGCTTAAGCGGCAGTTGACCTTGCAAAATAAAAGGAAAATAGAAAAAAATAATTGGGGGAAAAACAGCCAAGGAAAATCCCAGTAAAAATACCTAAGGAATAACTGTTGCTTGCGTGCTACCTTCGCCTTTGCTATCCTGGCCGTAAGGACACGCATAAATAAGAGGGGAAAAAAGAGCTCTGCCAGGTGGTCACTTAGCAATGTCAGAATGACTAAATCACCGCCAGCTTCTACCTCCCTTTCTCCCCTTCTGGAAAGTGTCATTGAAACCCCAGGAATGTTAATGAAGCCATAAAGTGCACCACGCTTTTGAGCCAACATTCAACAGCTTGGCCAGCCCTTAATCGAAACGCCAGCGCACAAATTCGGGCCAAGAATATATCAAGTAGGGGGAAAAAACAAAAAAAAAACAACAGAAAACAAAGTAAAGTGTGTCTTTGTCTCTTACTTCTTCTTTGGTGCCTTCTTTTGTGGCCACAATTTGCTGGCCTTTTATGTTGATTTGGTTGCCTTTGATGGGGTTCAAGGACCTCGTTAATATGCATTTTAAATCTGAGAAAAGTTTCGATTTGCCAAGTGGATATTGGATATTGATGAACTTTGAGCTGAAGTTTAGAAAACTCGTAGATAAAATGAGTAGAAAGTTTATGTTGCGGTTAAATATTTGGAGTATTACGTTTTTAAATTTTCCTCTAGCTTTCAAACGAGTTTTCACAGCCTAAATTTAGTTGGATTTTTCGCTACATATTTCCCCAATATTTCCACAATTTTCCTCAACTTTCAAACGAGTTTTCACAACCCAATTTCAGTCGGATTTAGTTATAATTTTCATTGAACTTTTCCTGGGGCTAACAGCAGGCTTTTATTTCGTCTGCCTGCCGCACATGTTGTTGTCTGTGTTCCGTGTGTTGTTTGCTGTCAGCTTACAAGTCTCACACGCGGCAGGGAGTGTGTGTGTGGGGGGCAGGGGGTGCGGGTGTGGCTGCAACACTCGCCTGCCGTTGGCAGCCATCAAAGCGTCCCTTGCCCTGCTTCCGGCCTCCTTGGCCCCACTCTGTCTGTCTGGAGCAGGGCGGCTGTCAGCAACAGTTGCCTGCTGTTATATGATAAATGTCACTCGCCCGCAAACCCATTCCCCAAGTCCTGGTGGGATCCAGTGCGCCTCGAACGTGACCGAGTTTAAATTTACAGACTTTATGTAGGTGTCTAATGCAGTTGACCAATGTTTAAATTACCTGTGAAGCGATTAACCACAACACAATTAACAAATGTCGAGCAAACAAAAGGTGACATAAATAGGCTTTAAAAGCGTGGTCACTTCGTTCGGTTTCCTTAATTTATGCAGGCACTTGGAGAAATAATTAATTGTATATTTTATAAGTTATATTTTGTTTCAATATTGTGCAAATTCCATTTTATATACTATTTTGCCAGTGCAGACTTTATACTATGTTTTATCTATTTAAAGGATAAGCCCATTATGGCCATGAACACGTAGTGGCCCAGACAACAATTGCATATTAATGCAGGAAATTCAATTTTCTGCCACGTTGCCCTAATTTAATTATAATATGCACAAACTGCAGCTTAAAGGTATGATTGAAAAGTAAATAAGCTACATTTTTACAAAAGAATGCAACAAGCCAGAAGGAGGCCCCAGCGCTAACTTGTTTATCCTTCATATCCTTATCAGGCAAAAGGAAAATGCCTTTACAGCTTTTCCACCAGCCTTGACTGGGGAATTTCTATAATAAAAATTGCATTTCCTAACGAGTAAATTAAATGAAAGAAAAACTTTTGACGGCAGAAGAGGGACAGCAGAAGAAAAGTAGCCTTAAAGCGGCTTCCTATATATCCTTAGCTGGCATAAGACTTGTGTCTTGCCTGAAATTCTCTGAGAAAAAAACGTAGCATACTTATCTGGGTTGGGTTTCTGTGAAGTTTTAAATTTCTTTTCTATTTTGAATGCCTGTTAGGACGGAGTTTGTATTGAAATAACTTAACTGAGATGTAATTTTATAGTTTTTTATAATGTTATAATCTTAAAAATAGTAATCTTAAAAATAGTAATCTTAAAAATAGTAATTTAAGAGTTTCTCTAACGTTTTATTTATTTGTATGATCTTATCTTTGTGTTTCTACAACGGTTCAGTCTCCAAAATAGTTCAAAACCCCTAATTACTAACTATTACCCAAGGCAAACAATTATTTCCCCAAAAAATCAAAAATTAAGTAATTTATTTTTGTATTATTTGGCTTTACCTCTGGGGAAATTAACCCAAAACGAACTCATTCAACCCGTTTGTTTGCTTCCAGCCAGCTTCAAACTTGATTAAACTCTCCTACAACCAATTGCCATGCCTCGATGGGTTTAATTAACCTTTCCCCACGGCTGCGGCCATATAAATGCATGAATTATTAAAGCCGACGACAAAACAAACACTTTCACAAAGGACTAACTGTTGCACTTAGTTGTCCACAGGCTGCCAACAAGGGTTAAAAGGGCTAGGTTGAAGTGGACAGTCGTTGTTGTTGCTGCTGCACAGGTAAGTGCCACTTACCTGAGTGGCTCGCCTCACGTATGAGATCGTGTATGATTTCGTCACGCACATTAATGCCCAGATTCTTTAGCATAAATTGCAGCTCGTTGGCGGTGACGCGTCCGTCACGGTTTCTGTCTAGTAAATCGAATGCTGTGCGTAGATCTGTAAATTTGTTAAAGAAATATATAAATTATTAGTAATATTTAATAAATAAATTAAGTTTTTCACGAGGAAATAAAGATATATAAAGAAATTAATGCTATTTTGATTTTTAAACAATTTTAAATAAAGAATAAAAATATATAGGGGAAATAATGATGTATTGGATAATAATAAGCCATCTGAATTATTTACAAATTATGTTTATTTAATTTTATGTATTTCCTCAACCTTTTCTTATTAAACAACTTCTAATCGGATAACGAGAAATCCTAGAAAACCAAGAACTGCATTGAATTACACTTCCAACTAAGATACCTTTCGCTTTTCTTGATTTTCCTGGCAACCAAGTCAAGTTTCCCACTAAAATCTCAGGTTCCCTAAGCTCTTCTTAGAAGGGCCACTCTCCTCTTCCCCCTCTATATTTCCCCTACGCTTTTACCCATTTAAGGCGTTTACCAACCTCACACGTACCCGCTTTTCCACATCTTGTGGTTTTGCCCAAAAGAAAAAATTACGTATGCGCAGTGTTGGCCCACCAACGAAGCAGGCAGGCGGCCACATAAGTATTTACATATCAGCCGGAATAAAATTGCGTCTTAAGTTCCAAACCCAAAAACGCAAAAGAATTTGTCACAAAAAATTAGGGCACAAACAAACCAAAAAAAAAAAAGAAAAGGAAAAAAGTCATAAAAATGAAAGAGTCGTCTCTTTCGGGGAAAATGCGTGATTTCTATTGTTTGCGGTGGAAAACTCGCGTGCCTGTTTTCGTTAGTGTTAGTGCATCTGTACGAATTATGGAAAATGTTTATCGTCTGGGGGAACTTTCTTGTTTTTCTTCTATTTTATTAGATGTTTGCCGGAAAGCAACCGCCAGAAATCAGACTTAAACTCTCAGACGGGGATTTGTGTGGGTGTAGTGGCGTTTGAGGTCCTTGCACAATAATTAAGGCCTTGCCATGGCCTTCTCAGCGGCACGCCAAGAAGCCAAGGAGCAGGACCTCAGTCAATGCCTTGCGGCCATAAAACCAGTGTCGCCTCGGCCTGACTGCTTTGCTCCCCCAATGCCAAATCGATCAAACATGCAGTTTTTGGCCCGCCACAAAAACAGGCCATAAAATATTGCCTTTTAGTTAGAAACTTATAATTTTTCCAATCGCCCATAACTTGGCGTGCAATTTGCTATGCAAAACTTTTGATAAACACTAAAATAAAAAGGGCGGAGGAAGTTAAAACACTGAAAATGTAAAATGATTGTGTTTAAATTTTAAAATATCTTTTATAGGGGTTTAAAGGTGTTAAATGTTAATTTTTATTTAAATTGTAAAATCGTTTTGATTATAAATATTTTAAGACAAGTAAATAATGAGGGAAATGAGAGATAATAGTTATTTTATGTTGGAAATTAATAACTAGTCTTTAGGATTACTTTTTGTAAATAAACTTCTAGAATAATAAACATGATGTTTTTTAGAAAAATTAAACTCCTAGTTCCCGATAACATTTTTCACCATGTAACAAAATTAGAATATAAAAAAGGGGGAGAAGCAAACGCAATAGAAATCCTTTAAAGGCAGCCAGCCGTCTCGACCAGAATTCCTATGGAAAAAAAGGACGAAGAAAAAAAGTGGGAATAGGGAACGAAGATATGCGAAAATTGCATGTAAATTGCTTTGGGCAAAGCCGCTTTTCCACCAGGCCACGCCCCCTTATACCAGCTACCACTTGCCTCACATACCCTCCCGCTTTTCCGCTCCTTCGCTTTTCCCGTATGTAGAGCACTTCCGTTGCCGTCGCTTTGTTAATACGACCGCACACACTCACACACTTGAGTGTGTGCGTTCTTGTATAGTTTGTAATTGCACACGTGTTTATACTTCAAATATTGACACATTGACACCAATATTTCACAGTGCAGTGTCTGTACTCCAGCTGGCGAGGATGTGCCCCATCCTCCATGGTGGCGGAATGACAGGTGTCGGCGCTGGGACATATTGAGGTTGCCCCACTGGATTGGCGCATTTGATTGGCATCTAGTTAAGTTGGTGTCGTCGCCTCCAGCTCCCTGAGATCCTTTACAAATACATATTCAAATGGGATTGTTGCTCACTTCTACTTTTGTGCGGTTGTCAGCGAAGTGAGAGCTGCGTCTAATCAAAATTTTCAGCTAAAGCTCTTTGTTGTATTTTAAGAAATTCGTTTCTATTTAAAGGTTTATAAATATAAATCTTTAAAAACTAAAAATTTCTCATTCTTACAACCTAATTAGCTCCTCATAACATGTCGCAACTATAATCCTTTGTCGTAGCTGTCGGAAAAACTCAATATTTTCCCCTCTGGCCTTTAGGAAATTCACAATTAACTAAGCTGGACACCGACGCTGCACAGCGTGGCTCAGAGTGTTGGCATTAGCAATTAGCGAAAGTTTTTAATTGTCTTATTAAATCGGGACAAAGACAAACTTGAGCTGCCATCAGGCTTACCGTTTTCGCCCGTCGGAAAAGCCCCGGCATTTCCATGACAAAGTCAAAATGTGCTCTTGCGGAAAGTTTGCAATCTGTAAGTGTCGCGGTAACTAATTGAAGAGGACAACATCTCGGAGCGTTTGCCCCCTCGGTAGTTATTGTATAAATTCCTTGGGGGTTCCCCTATTTGCCGCTGCACTTGAGCTATAAAACTTTCCCTGGGGAAAAGAAAAACATTTGTTGGTTGTCCTTGTCCGTTTGGGTTTGTCAATGAACTTAAAAACACTAGACATCAGGCAAATAAATACTAAAGCGGTTGAACTTTAGCTGGAAGTATTTTTGAAATGTTTTATATAGATGAATAAAGATTTAAATGATGAAAAAGAAAGGAAAACATATGTGTTACATTTAAATAATTTTATTTAGAAAAAAATAATACTTGCTAGAGGATTAAGAATAAAAAATGCTATACTAAAGATACTTGAAAAATGGCTATTTAAATTTCCCACTGATTTTTCATGTCATGTCGTCTGGTGTCTTTGCCTTCGCAAGGACCTTAAAGGATCTCCCCAAAGCCTCGTCTTGCGGTGGCAATGTAATTGAGTTGGCAACAAACTTGGCAACACTTTCGTTCTTCGTTCGCATACAACTCACAGAGGCAACCCAATAAATTGCACTTGGCCACATAAATAACGCTTAAAAGTGAAAAGTTTTTTAGCTGCAAAACTTTTGCCATCCCACACATATCGGCAGAAGGATTTGGCTGAGAAAAATAAAGGGCTGCAGCAAGGAGATTGGCTTCTGCATAAACCAAAGTGGCCATGAAATGTGGCTTATGAAAGACGGAAGGAATTTAATTTTACTGATCTTTTTATATTTTTTTATTTATTAATTTAGGATCATAGACATTTAATATAAATTCCCCTTTGAGAAAATGGATTTCCATTTTCTATTTCGGAATTTACATGGCTATTAATAGCCTGGCAATAAGCAATATTAATCCCCTTTCATGTTCGCTTTGAAATGAAATTATCCTGCACAAAGGACGCGGCTTGAACATTTTACGCGGGCTTTTCAACACTTCAAACGTGTCAAATTGAAGTGGGCGTGGGCGTGTTTCCCTTCAAGGACCTCTATTTGTCATACACACACACACGTGGAAGAGGGAACTGTAGGGATAGCAGAGTTGCAAATAAAGTTGTGAAAAGCAAGGAAACTATAGGGAGAGAGTGAGAACCAACAATTAAGAGGGAAAACTCGTGCCGAATCACAACAATAATAATGTGAATTAATAATGGACTTTGTTGCCGGGTCGCCAAGATAAGATATTATTGTTACTATATATGTTAATTCCAACCAAATCAGCAAACGAAGGAGGAACAAAAAAGAACGAGAAACAACGAAAACAATAACAGAACAGAAAGTTATCGTGTTGATTAGATTGGAAATTCCGTTGATTGTGCTTGATTGTATTATTTTTTTGTATTATTTTGTATTTCTGTTTGTATTTCTGTTTCCTGCGTGGGAGGGAAGACGGCTGATTTGGCATGACACACGACTCTTTTGTGATTATTATTTCCCTCTGCGGTCTAATTTCTGCTTTAAAACATATAGATTTTCAGTGATAATTGTGCATATCATGTGCTCGGTTAGCACTATAATAGAAATGTGTGAACCACATGGATATAATGATAATTGCAGTAGAAAAACAAAGAGTTTAACAAAAAGTGTGCTGGAAATTTATGAGTAGCAGGAAGATTGCTCTTTGAGGGTAACAAATAGATAAAAAACTATTTATGATTTATTTATTATTTTGGTTAATTTGGAGTTTAATAATGGGAGTCATAAATAAATTAATATTTTAGACAGATTTTGAATTTCTCGAAAACCAATGAAAACTACAATTTTCAAAAGACACTTCACCATATTTATTTCATATTTTTAAATTATTTCCATGGCAAATCTTCATCATATTTGTGTTTATTATAAAACTTCCCACATAAATCACTAAAAATAATGTACACTCATTAAACTTTACGCTTTTTTAAGTAATATAATAACGAATATAAATTATTTTCCATACTTAGCTCACCTCGCACTTGACTTGCGATTGCTTTGTGATCCATTTTTTTTGTCTGTTTGTTGTTGTTTTTTGTCTATATATATTAATTTGTGTATTTGTTTTCTATATAGTATTTATAGATTAGTGTTTTGTGTTATTTCCAACGCCTTTGTAGTATCTTTTTTGCTCGCCGGCAATTATGACTTTTCCTTTTTTTTTAGTTCTTTTTCTCTGCGGATGTGTTCACTTATTTGTGTCTCTGTTAACGTGGCGTATGAGTAATTTGTGAGCGAAAGTTTGCACTACTTAAAAATAGCAAAGTAATGAGAATAAGAAGGGGGGAAATCATTATTCGATCTTGCAGAGCAGCAGCGTTCAAACAAAGCGAACAATTATAATCAGCCTGATTACACTTGGATGGGATTGCTGAACTCCTGGCTTGGTTTGGGCCACTCCCCCTTACAACGTTTTAATTGCAATTAATTACTGAAATCACGACCGATTGAGGTCAACTGTGGATGTGTTTGGGGCACGCATTCAGGGTCAGGGCTCCCTCTATTATTTTACCATGTGCTGTCGGGCTATGCCTTTATATTGTTCCTTCCACATCGGCCGACACTTGTCGGCTTTCTTCAATTTATCGCCCGTCATTTGCTGAGTTTTCCCAGACTTGATATTTCAATAATTATGCAGCCTGTCAGCCATTTCTCTTAAAGGCCAATAAATATATGTGTGTGTCTGGGCCTGGCTGATGCAAATTGAAAGTCTCATGGCCTGGCCCAAGGGAAAGAAATATGAAGGCCAATTAAGTTGTCTTAGGTTCGTCAGAGTCTTAAAGAATATTTAATGATATATTTTAGTGGGTTTCTATACTAACTTTTATTTAATGGTAAATCGGAAAAAAGACTCTATTATGCATATTAATTTATTATGACGCTGTCTTAGCCCCAAAATTACCATATCTATGACTGAATTAACTCTAGAAACTTCAAGGAACTACTGTCAGCATGGGAAACCTTTTTTTTGGCTCATCAAGTTTTGAGTCATTTCCAATTATAACTTTTGACACTATCCATCACATGCGGAAACTAATTTCCCCTATCAAATTTCCATGCAATTGACGCATCCTCAAATTTGTCATGGCAATTATGGCTTAGTTGACATGTGAATAATGCACTGACTGTGCTCTAAGCGGACATCGAGTGAGCAAGTGACATAACAGACTCCTTTTGGGCTTTAGTTCTTGGGGGAGTTCACGCTTATTGTCGTCCAGACTGAAGGACTTTAAGGGAGACACTTCAAGGCCAAGCGTTACGCTTCAATTACGCGACCAGAGTTCAAACATATTTGGCGGGTGGCAGCGCCCAAACCAAAGGGAATCACCGGAACCAAATGGAGGCTACAATCTTTACCCTTTCGAAATGAGAGAATCGAATCAGCTGCTCTGGCCAAGATTTATAGAACCGATAGCGATTGAAGGTGTTAAGTAAGTGTTAGTTGGTGATAGTTAAATGGCGCACCGATAGCTTGGGTATTTGTTAGTTTATCTCAATCCGCCGCGACTTTCTGTTGCCAATCGCGTCGACTTCGAAACTGAAACTGAAACTGAACTGGACGCCCCATGAATGGCGGCGGTAGCCCCGTTGGCAGTTGGCTCGTGCCACCACCCCCCAGACATCGCTCGGTAGCCGAAGACTCTTAGCGTTCGGATGCCGACTGTAGAGACTTCGGGATCCTCTGGCCTCGTTGAAATTTCATTCATCGCTGGGGCAACCAGGGAAATTCTGCCCTGTGCTCGTAGACCACAAGGGTATATTGTATATTTTACAATTTAAATATAATGCTATTAATTAATAAAATAATTCTTATTCATTATTTTGATGGCCTTTTTGGTATTACGTATATTTTATTCTTTGTTTTCCTTTATATGTAAACAGCAAAATTTAATGGGTATCCCAAAATCGGGGCACGAGCCCCCACAGCTCCTTGTTTTGTTGCTGCTTCTGTTTTCATAACGTTCTTCTCCACAAAGAAAATAAAACAAGAGAAAGGGAGAGAGTGGAGCTATGAGTTGGATAGTGATAAGAGAATAAGAGAACGAGAGATTCCACATTGGAATGTTTTTTAATGTTTTCGCCTTTGACTCAGCATTCACGTGATGGCGTTCGCATTTCTTTTTGAAGGACTTTTCGGGTTTTTTGTTAGCGTTCTTCGAAATATGATAAGTTTGTTCACTCCGTCTGCTAGTTATGCATTTCATTATTATTCAATATGCATATTCATAATGTTCTCATTTACGGTGCTTAAAAAGTTTTAATTGATTGCAATTAAAGTTGGTTTAAAAAATGGGGATAATGACAGATTTAGATATATATATATTTATATTTGCATCTGAAAATATTTTCAATCGTGCTTAACATTTTGAAAAATAATTAAAGTAAATAAAATAAACTTTTTTAAGAACGCATTTTATTCGTAAATATTTAAAATAATTAATAATCTATTAAGTAGAACTCCAGTTCAGTTAGAATTTATTTTATGTTCCACCTACATCAAATATAACGTATACGCCCTGTTTCACACATTTTATTTGGTCTTTTTGTATATCATTTATGTTTAACCTACATCAAATATAACGTATACGCTCTGTTTCACACATTTTATTTTTTAATATTTAACATATTTAATAAATTATCAGTTTATTTTGTATTTAATTTATTTTCAACCTACGTCAAATATAACGTATACGCCCTATTTCCTATAAAGTTTCGCTAGCAAAGTATTTCGCAAGGAGATTCGCAATTCTTCCAGTAACCTTGTCTTAACAACAACAACAAAAACAGCCGAAACGCATTCTGTGCAGCATGCACTTCAAGTACCAACAACAATGCACACAGATACTTCTGGGTTTGTCTGTGGGCGCGAAGGGGAAATTCCCGAGTCTCTTTCGCTCTCTTCGCCTGGAATGGGGCTTTCAGAGTCGCTCTTTTGCGCCTACTACCATCTCCCTCGCACCCACACAGAGGAAGCTCGTTTGTTTGGCTCAGCGAATATGCGGAACAAAACAAAATAATGAAAAACGGCTTTGTTGTTGTTATCGGTAGCAGCATGGCCTTAGTGTGAGAAAGTGGGTGGGATAGGGGGTGTACCGAAAGAGAAAAGGAGAGGGAAATTGGTGGTAACGTTTCACGTAAGGGTTTATGCAACGTTATCGCTGGATTTTTATATAATTCTCAATTAAATTGCTTTTGTGGGCCTGCAACGTCTGATTGGTTCACAAATAGAAATTTTATTTAAATTTATTTGGGAACTAGATTAAAATTAGAACTTGGGATACATTTTTTCTGGCAAATATTAAAAACATTGAAGTTGAATGCAGTTTTTTCAGGAATTACTGATTAAAGATTTCTATTTTCGAAGAAGGAAATTCTATAGAATTTAATTTCTCCCACTAGCTTTAAAAAAAAAAACAAAGACAGGTTCAATGACTTTTCCTAAGCTGTGTCCTGGAAATAATCCTTTAAATTAAAAGGAAAACAAAATTAAACAGTTGTATCTGCTGGTTGCCTTTTGTCCGGAAAACAAAGACCGGGTTGAAGGAACTTTAAAATACATTTTTGGTTTCGGCTTTCCCTTCCGACAAATGAGCTGCAATCCTTTAACAAAGTCCTGTCCACTCTGCCTCCTCATCAAGTCCTTCGTTCGTTCGAACGTTCAACTCGTGGCAATGCAAACAACTTTTTAATGAAAATTAATTGCGAAAACTTTGGCCAGGCAACAGAAAGTGAAATGCAAGCCAAAAGCCATCAGCAGCCAGCTCTAGGTTAGATGGATTGATTGAGTTCACAATATGTGCAGCTTTATTTCAGGACGATGGCCTTTTGATTGGAGGAGGTGTTCGGGTCAGCGCCTCTCCGATGCCCATATAAAATACAAATTACGCCGCAAAAGAACTTTTCCACAAGGCGTAAATTGTATTAGGCGCGGCGAAGTGGCTAACTATGAGGGTCCAAAAACATCACGAACCTATCACACCCACGAAAAAAGGGGGTTTCCCCTTCTGAGAGCAAAAGCAAACGAAGTCACGTGCCGATGCCAGCGGGCGACACACACCCACGACGGACTGACATCGGTTAAAGGCGCCTGATTTTAATGCCTAATCATAACGAGTGACAGGATTCTATGGCACTTAAGGAAAACTTCTAGGATTTAATATTTGATTTAATAATTCTTTGCTTTTTAATACAGAATTTAATGTTAAAATTCCAGTTTCTTTTAATTATAACTTCATAAAATAAGAACTGCTGTAGCTATGCATTATTTAATTATCTTTGCCTTTTTATCTCTGCAGAAATCAACAATAAATTTGCAAATTTACGAGGTGTTTGCCATTAGCAATGCGTTTTCACTCAATGATAAAAAGCGTATAGCTTTCTTTTATGGGTCCTTAAAACACTCAAGGCCACTCATCTGCATGGCTGAGATTCCCCATGATCTGAATGTGAGTGCAGCAGCTGGATGCCGATTCAATGTCCTGCATTAATATGCAAAAATCAATCCGAGGGCAGCCAATGCCATCGTCAAAATCTTTCATACGCAAAACGTGCCAGCTAAACGAGCCCCAAAGGGGTGGGACGAAAGGGTGTGTATATGGGGTGTTAGGGTCAAGGACTCGGCACACGCACAGCTGTAGACTGACTACGTAAAACAATTTTTCATCTCACTTTGTTATTGAATCCATTTACGTGACCTAATTAGCGCCTGGCCTGCGTACAAATCCCTTCCTATTTAACACACATTTCACATTTTACAGTACATCAATATGGAAATTGGTCAACAATAAACATGGGGGAGGGGCTAAAAGGCCGAAATCAAAACTGAAATAAATACAAATGATTTAGGGACACGTTGAATTGCGTTTGCTTAACAATTTCCGTTAATTAATGGATGCAATTTGGTAGAAAATTGCTTTAATTTAGCTTTAGAAATAGAAATATTACAAAGAAATTAAAGGAAATAATAATTTATAACCCACATTTAAGCCAAGCTAACATTTACTTGACAAATAAATCACATTCAGGGAACAATTGAAATTTTTACAGTCAACAAACGTTCTCATTTTTCACTTTTCGCCTAATTGTCTTGCCATTCATAACTCAAGTCGTCAAGTCAAGTAGTAAGCCGAGAATTTTTCTGCGGCACAAGCCTAAAAAACTGCCAGCGTTGCGTAAACATAAATCAAGTTGCAGCGACAAAAAAAAAAAAAAAAAAGGGAAGAGAACTGGGCAGAAAATATTATGGCTGCCACTGACTGTCAGGTTTCATCAGTGGCAAAGTGGCAACAAATTAACTGCCAACCCAAACGCCCACTTGCCAAATACACACCAACATGTGCAGGCACTGAGATAATTTTCAGAGTGATAAGGAAGAGCGGCAGGAAGCTACACTAGACGAAAATATTATTTACATTTGAATTTTAATATTTTATAAAATTAAACTAAGAAAGAAGACATTTAAAAGTGATTTAAGGGAACGAGTTATTTCTTTTGCAAAAACTATCAACAAAAGTATATAGATTTTATTTCCATTTAAATTTGTAATATATTTCTCAAACTTAAGCATCATTTATAGATTTTTCTCAGTGCTGACTCACAATACGTGGCTGCTGACAATCGTTTAATTAGTTTTACAAGTGTGGCGACAAATGGAGATTGGCCGTGTCTCTCGCAAGTTGATTGCTGTCAGCAAATTAGCAATATTTGACTTTCCTGCCTTCGTGCTGGTGTTGTATCGCATCGATAACGATAGCGAGTGACTAAAGTTCGGTTTTTGGTCGGGGGTTATTTTTTCTTGACTTTCATACTCACACTTATCATCTTTGCTCATATTTCCGAATCGAAAAGACGCTAATTTCTGAGGGGCGAACGTTCAACGATCGCAGTGCAAAACCGAACCGTGGCACTATCTCAGCCGTGGGATCAATCAGATAAACCCGCGGAAACAATCAATCAATCAATCACGACACGACCAAAGCTGAGACACTCGAGGGCACTTCCGATCGCCACATAAGCTGAGCGCGAAATAATAATAATGCTGCAGGAATGCCAGCGTTTACCGTGCGATTTATCTACGAAAACTCCAAGATAATGGACGGGAATGAAACGAACTAACCAGAACTCGGAGCCCGGAGAGGTCCCACTGCCAGGCAGCTAGCCATTCCCCTGGTGGCATGGTATGCTATATTGTATTATATTTCATTTCGGTGATAACACCCGTCGTCGCTCCCCGCAGATAACTAACCGAGTTATCAGCCGATGATGGGAGGTGGCTCTGGATTCTAGAGACGCTCGGGTGGGCGGGTGCTTTATATCTGGGATGGGCCAGACCAGCGGGTCGTCTGATTTCATTAAGTGCTAGTCTATATGTCGTAATGGTATTTGCTCTAGCCCGTAATATTATTATTATTGCTCTTCTCAGAGTGGCCTTATCATGATTTCAGTTGTCTGATTACAGGAGTGAGACAATCAAACAAGGAGAACTCATCGTCGTCGTTCGAGTGGGGCCTTAGCCTAAATGGTGTCTCTCTGAGTGGGGTAATACAGGTAGTTCTGTAATATCACTTTCTATAGTGTTTATTTTGAGTATATATATTTTTCTGTTAATTTTTGTTGAAATGTCTAAAGTTTCTAATACTCTTTTGATACTAATAAACATTAATGACCCTGATTCCGCCGTAATAAAGCCACAAAGGGACCCTCCCTGGCCCATAAATGAGTCATTGCTTTTATGACTGTTTTTCTCGCTGCCTTTTTTCCACTGTTGCGTCCAAATATTTGCCAGAGATCAGCAGGGGGACTGACTGTCAAATGAAAGTGCCTGGCCCGATTTAAATACGACTTGTTGTTTGCCCTGTCAGCCGGGGGAAATGTGTCACATGAGCGTGGGATCACATTGGATCTCGGATCTTATCAGATTCGGCGGCTTTCGATTGTAAACACTCTCTGGCAGAAATCCCCAGTGCCAAATTAAATGGCAAACAAAAGCGAAGGTAGAGCAGGTTTCTATAGCTTCTTATTGAAAACTTTATTCGTGCGCTAATTGGGCACGTGATGTGCGGGTGTCAGCTATCTCTATCCCCTGCCTCCCCCTCGCTCTTTCTCCTGCCCATTATCGGTGGTTGGAAAAAGAAGGAGGCGCGTTAATTAAATTTCAACTCGATTATGGCCATCTTGATTAGATTATAGCCTCAGCGGTGTTTCCGAACAAAATTCAAAAAATAAAAATAGCCATAAACGTGTATGAACAGTGGGAGAGAGAGGAGGGTGTGGATGGTGGAGGCAGAGATTCCCGCTAGTCGCCATCCATCTTTAAGTGTCAGTGCACCTGTCCTGCCAAATGGCTAAAATTAGTTTGCTGCACACACGTTCATTAATTTTAGCCAACATGCAAAAGGCGGTCAGCATTTTTGTCTGGCTAAAATTAAGCAAACACCGAAAATAATACATATTCCTTTAAAAAGGAAACAACACAGTGAAAAATAAAAATTAAATAAAAATCTATTTAAATATTAAAGAGAAACCATACAGAGAATTAAATGAAAAATAGAAACCTCAACTGTGACTTTCTTTTGAACAGTTTTACCTTTCTCTCATCTTAATAATTAATATAAAATAGTATTTAAAATTAAGGTAGTGATGATTGTATTTATAAAACAAATTAAAACGATTTAATTAATTTTCAAAACAATCTTTCCCGATTTTCCCTCAGTGCCCAAGGACTTACACAATTTGCATCATTATTATTCTATTAAAAGCCGTTGCGTATACGCAGTGTGGTCCGGCCAAGAACACAGTACGAACAATATGATATAAATTGTTGGCTTAAAATCACGAAAATGTCTAGAAAAATATAGCTTTAAAGAATATTTAGATCTTCTTAATTTCCAAAAAGCAGATTTATAAACCCAATAAAAACTGGTTAAAAAACCTTCCAAACTGAAATTAATGCATCTATGAATTAGTTATGATTATTGTAAAACATTGATTTGTGCATAAAAATATTATTTAAAAACATCAACAATTATCCAATTAAAGTCCTCGAATTTCTATGTTTACTGTTTATATTTAAACATAAATTTCTCTGTTATTATGAATAACCAAGCAGTACTTATATTTCACGAACATTAACCCATATTTTGTGTAATGTTTTTCCCGAGAAAATCAGAGGTCACTGTTCCGCGAGTCGGTTTGTTTAGTAAATAAACAATTAGTCTGTTGATTTGCGGTTTGATTTTGGTTACTTACCTTTGATTTCCACCTCTGTGAATGGTTTCTTCTTGACAGACTGCCGACCGAGAAAACGAGACGAAAGTGAAAATCAAATAAATAAAAACGAGTCTGAACACAAACCGAAATAATTGTATATTTACCTTGGTGGCCCGTTTGCCCAGCAAAGCTGTTCCCAGCATCTGTGAAATAGGCATGAACATAAATCAAAAATTAAATATATTAAATGGAAAAGAACAAAAAGTTTAATTTATAAAATATGTAGCATACTCTCAAGCGGCGCAAAGAAAATCTGAAAGGTGTTCTTAAAATTTTTCCCTGGGGGTGTGTGTGGAAACTGACGAAAGAGTGAGATATATATTTTTACATTTAGTCGATTAGTCTTTTTATTTTTGACATTCCGTTTATTACGTTGTTATTTTAGCCGCCACCCGTCTTGGCCGCTTTTCCGATCTATTTTTCTATTTTTATTTGAGGAATTCCGTAGAACATCTTTAGTGAGAAGTGCAAATCGCATTTAGACAACTGCAATTAGTGGGTCTTTAGTACTAAGACCAGAACATAAACCCCCCGATTTGGCCAAATATTAATCGATTAAACCTGGCAGGGGGCTAGGAAAACTCTTCGTGCCTTTAATTTATTTATTTCCCCATTTCCAATTACGTACTAAATGGCGCAAGTATTCGAGCAATTTTTGATTAATTACGCTGAAAGTATTTATTTATAAAAATCAATCTATGTGCTTAATGTGTGTGGGCAGATTCCAATTTTCCAATTTTTGCCCAACAATGCATATTTTAAATGCATTTAAATTGTGTGCCAAATAGGCAGCAGAAAAATCGCTGATTAACGTTTAATTAAATCATGTGTTGTTTTGTTTGTTTACCTCGATTGACCTTTTGGTTTTTCAATTTTGTTGTTGTTGAGGAAAATGTGGTTCTTTTCTTAGAAAATTTATTTTTGAATTAAAATTGTGGTTGTATTTACTTGACAGAACAAATTTAACAAATTGTATTGCATATCTTTCAAAAGGTATTACTTCAATGACATTTTTAATTATTAGCTGCAGCTTTTCATATTTAAAATACAATTTTTAAATTAAATGTTGAGGGTTTAGGTTTGTTTATTATTTTGTAATCTAACTTAGTATTCAGCTTGCTTACAGAAATTGGTAATTATTATGTACGACAGATGTTCACATGGCTCGCAACGGCAACCGTGTAAAGCCTTGGCCCAGGTTAGTTACCTTAGCCAACTGTTGGTTTATTGGCCTATTCGTGGAAATAAATGCAGATGCTGGTGGCATTGCTCACGTGCCAAGACGCATAAAATGTAAACAAATTAATAAATTCGCTGGGAATGGGGTTTTAATGCTCGTTTAATGGCATTTTTCGTTGACATTTCTTGTTCCCCTCCCGAAATTCACCTGCTCGAATTCGTTTTTATGATCTGAATACTATAATCGCTTTTTATGTGGCATGTAGTCTCTGCCAAAAATCATAAATCTAAGGCTTGTTTGTGAAAAACCCGACAAAATATTATTGTGTGTCGTCAATGCGGGGGGAGAGATTTTGATAAACACATTGAAAACTTTTGCTCTCAAATAAAAATTCTTAGACTAACTCAGTTTGTCTACAAATATTATAGAAATATACAACGTGGAAAAGGGTAAGGAAAAAGTTAATAATCGCTTATGTTTATATTGGCCAAGTATATATAGATATACGATAAACAATCGACTTTTTAATGCCTTGCAAAGCACTGAAGCGCATTTTGTGTGCCAAAAAATAAGAAAATCTGGGCCTGGCACATTAAGAAACCATTATGATTCCCCCTTCCCGCCAGGGGCGTACATATATCTACAAATATGCCTTTTATGGATGCGTCTATATACACTTTAATGATGTGTTTTGGCTACAATGTTATGAGTATGAACTGCGACACAGACGCATTTTATGACCCGCCAAAGGAATATGGGAGGCTCGGATGATGAACAACTTTATGAGAGTCTCGATATTCGCATTTATATTTTTATTTTTGTGTCTATACGAGAGTGTTTGTTCCCCTCAATTTGTGCAAGTTTGTAGAATTACTTAAAGTTTATGGAAAGGAAACAAAACGCAAGGCAATTAAAAAATATTATTTGGCAGCAATGAACATTTTACTAAACTCTTTGTAAAATGTTAATAGTTGCAAAGTAGTTTCTATTTTATTTATTACTTGTGTTTTAGGTTTTAAATTTTATCTGCTTTCTTTTCATTTTATTTTATATTTATAAAATAAATTCCACGCTTATTTTTATCCGTTTGCAGCATTTTTAACTTTTCCCATTAAAGCCATAAAATGTATTTAATTTGTTTGCTTGCCCCAAAAATAAACTGTAATGACGTTGTTAATTTTTGGGTACTCTAAATATTTGACGATTGATTTCACAATTACCGAAAACGATCCCCAATTCACATATATCAATACTGCGACCCTGACAATCGAATTGCCGTCACGTAGCTGCTGCAATATTGTTATTAAAATTATTTATAGCTGGTCCACCGACAGAAGGAGAGAGAAGAGGGATTTAATATTGGCTCATCATAAAAGAAATAAAAACAAATTGTGTATACAATGGGGAGGCAGCTTTAGTACCTGCCAGACGGAGAACGAAAGTTGTTGCCACCATTGAAAGGCAATTAAGTAAATATTTATACAAATGCGAGCAGGTTTAGGCGATTCAATACAAGAAGCCGCTAGACTGATCTACTGATCAGTAATTATTGTCTTTAGCTTTATCTTTATCTTGATCCTTATGGGTCCTCGGCAATACTCACCTTCAGCTGTTGACGTAGTCCGCTCATTGGGCTCATTCAAAACTGATAACTGAGATGGGAATGAATGAGAGGTGGCTGTGCCGGTGACGGTGCCGGTGGCGTATGAGCAATATTTATATAGCTCAACTTTGTGCCTCGGTTGGCCTAGTTTCTTTGCTTTTATTGTTTTATCGTTTATATTTTCTAGCACTTGAATGTGTTTTAAATATGTGTGTTAGCACCCGGTTCACTGTGCAAATTATTTAACTTTATTTGCTTTGCTTAAATATTTGAATGTCTTGTGCCAAAATGCCGTGTGTGTATTAACTTTATGATTATTAATTGCTTGCTTTTATTTTGTGTTTTTATTTTTTGTCGCTAGATTTCTTTGTATATTTCTTGATTTTATTATTTGAATGCGCGCGCGACTATACATCGACGATCGTCTCGCCACGGAATCCCAAACAATATTGAGCATTTCACGGCGCTCCAACGAGCTCGAAAAGCTGCCAAAAAAAAAAAGAAAACACATTTAACATGTTGTTGGAGGTAGAGACTGTGAGAGAATCGGAGAGACTAGCATTCTCTCTTTCGAATATTTTGAAATCTCGCCTCTGTTCGGCGTTTGCCATTTTGTTAATTTTAATTTTTGTGATTTATTTTCAACGATTTGGCTGCTTGTTCTCTCTTTGTCAACAGCCAACAGCCGGCATAAAATTTAGATCTTGTGACGAGGCGAATTTCGAAAGTATAAATACATATGTACATATGCAAATCTAAAGAAAGATCTCTGCAAAGTTCCCGAGAAGACAAAAAAAAGATCATAACACTTGCCCCGAAACACGTTTCCCATATTTGTTTATCAATGCGTCGCCGTCGCATTGATCAGCATTTGCCCCGAAGTCTCAAAGTCGAGAGCCAAAAACATGCCACATTATAATCCCGATTATTGCTGACAAGACAAGAAAATTATTGGTATATATTATATTTATATATTTTCTATGATACTTAGTTTTTATAAAAATATCTTTGCAAAATCCTTGTCTTTTCATAAGTATATTACATAAACTGAGTAAGCTGAAAGTGTTTTATATTTTTAGGCAGAGTCATTCAACCCGGCTGCACAAGAAAATGACAGCACCGAAGAGCCTCTGCAATTGCAAAGTGCGTTCGTGTGCCAACACTGCGTATGAGCTATTTATAAAGATTTATAACAAAAAAAAAGGAAAGAAAAAATACACAAAAGTTGGCAGGCGGCGACAGAGCATTGGAATCTTTGGTAATTTTAATTAGGCAGCTGTCGTGGTCCATTCAGTCGTTGTTCAGGTAAGGCGACCAAAAAATTACACATCATATTGCTCATACGCCATGGGGTCGTTGGAAGTAAAAGCTTCACTTGTTGGGAAGTTATTTAAGGAAGACTACCTTTTGCTCTCTTTACAGATGTGCTTGAATCAACATTAATCATTAAATTAAACGACAGTCAAGCGTGTAATATAATATATTATTAATTAAAATAAACGTTTCCCCTTTGTTTCTTAATTAAACTTTGACTTTAACAAGCTTAGGAAACCTTTGTATATACAAAATAAAAAGTAAACAAACATTTTTCTTAATTATTTTACTGTTTAACTTATGGAACTTGGACTGTATATTCGCATTCCTCCTCCTGCTTGATGTATTTTTTATTAATTGCACAACTGCCTGAGAGCTGTCTCTGAACTCGTTATCGATCATTGGCATTATCAGTGAACGGATAATGACTCCTGACTCCCCTAGAAAAGAACTTTCTATGCTGCAAGATCATTCCCATAATCGAGCACAGATCAGTTCAGATGGCTTTTAGGCAGCAGAAACCGGAATTAGACTATTTACGAGCTCATTATCAGTTCATAAAAGACACAGCAGCCAGACTTTTATGAGCTATTTACTTATTAAATATTGCTCTACAAGAAACAAATAATAATATGTGCCAAAGAAACACAAAGTCTGAGCGCTCAGCGAGAGAATTATGAAAAGAGATCCGGCGTCATGCTCTTTTATAGATTTCCAATGTAAATATTTACAATGTTTATTTATAAACCATATACATATAATATGAATGTCTGCTGTATGCCTGTTATGATCGTGCTAGATAAATATTATGAAACTGCGCCAGTACGGAACCCGTACCCGTGATTTACGCTGGATTCTTAACGGGGTGCTAATGACTCTGGGAACGGCGTTTAGCGACTTTAGTTAGTTATCGTCGTCGGCAAACAGAAATTTCGCACTTTGGGGGGCTTTGGGCCTAATGACAGTGCTGTGATATCATCGATAAGTAAATAAACACAGGGGCTGCCAAACGAAGCGTGAAAGGCACCAAGGTCAGGTGCCAATCCAAAACTGAACTCTAACAATGCAAATGCAGCGCTACGGAAGCCAGAAAAATCACTACTCCATTCCAGAGGAGGGGGGATATGGCACTTACAGCGAGCGGATTGTCACTGATTTCCTCTTGGTTCGCAATCTTGGCCAACACGCACTAGCACTCACTCACACATACACACTAACAAGCGAAGAAAGGACACAGGACACGCGAACTTTGGTCTCTTCTGTCCGCCGACACTTTTTGTACTGCGCCTCTGCGGCTGTGATCACTCACATAAATAAATGTGTCCACTAACAAGATGGGGCGACCCAGCCCCAAAAACGATCATCATTTGTACATATACACAGGAAGAAATTTATAAATATTTGTTGGAATTTTTATAGCATAAAAATGGGTATAGGCATACTTTGAATAATTGAATATATTTACAATGAAAAGTATTAAAATGTGTGTAAGCTTGATTTTAAATATTTATTTTAATAAAATATATAATATATATTATATAAGCAATAAAAATATACATTTATTTAGGTTTAATTCTCTGTGCATGTATAATAATATGCTATCATTCCAATTGAAGCTGTTTTGTATATGAAATCTATATGGAATGCTTTTTCATGCCCACAAAATAATAAAGAATTTGTTTTACATTATTAAAAATATAAATATAAAATTTATAAAGTCACCAATGAGTTTCCAAAATATTTTTATTAAATATTTACTATTTGCAATTCATTTTGTTGCCTTAGAAAAGATAACATACATTTTGTTACCAAGGGTAAGGCCTTATACATATAAGTAAGAAAATTGAACTTTTTAGGTTGAAAGTTGGTTAATAAAAATCCAAATAAAAAACTCGAATACCTTTAATTTTATTAAATAAAACATGTTTTTAGAATCATTTTCCAGTGTATGTCAACCGAATTCGTATTGTGGGTGGGATGTTCTCGCCAAACAGATCCCAGCCAAGCGATGTTATTGTTGTTAGTGGCGCTGTTAATGGGCATGCGTGGGAAATTCTGGGATCGACAATACCCTATAAAAGTATTTTCTTTTTGTTGAATCGCACGTGGAAGTTTAATCACCCAATTATTGACCCGCAAAAACACGGCGATTTTCCGGTGAAAAGCGTAGGAAAAATGTATGCTTCTCAATTTATATGTATTTACCCCACGAACTTGTTCAATCGAATTGTGATTTATTTATAATGGCGTACATTTAAAATTAAATTTGGTTAAAAATAGCAAACACATTCGCTGTTCGGTAGAAATATGTACTTGCCAGAGTCAATTTATGACGGGATTCCTTGGGAGCGACGACGACGATGCTATCCATTAGGGCCAATTTGTAAATGGCAACTAATTTGACCAACAAATAAACAGGAAACATTTTAGGGTGGGCCAGGCCACAACGCCCGACAACAATTGGATTAACCCCGGACCCGAGACCGTGATTACAAGGTGGTGATGATGCAGCAGTTTCTGGGGTTTAAGGCAATTACATTGAGTTTTATTGTTCGATTAGCTTAAAATTCGTTTCGCCTACACATTACATTAGATAGAGAGTCAAAGTTTGGAAGTTGAAGATCGATTACTTGTATCGTTGTGCGCTATGCTCGTTACTTCTAGTTTCACTATCGACTACATATCACAAATTCGGATATTATCTGTATTTTTTAGATGCTAGTAAAAACCTACGCTACTAATTAACAAAATAAATAAACAGAGTTGGACGGGGGAAGCAGCTAGTTCCCCATAAAAACGAAGGTACTCGCGATTATTGGTAGATCCATGTAAACTTGTGTCCTGTATGTGGTGTGGAAGTACTTTTGGTTTCTAGCTGATCTAATATTAAAGCGCTTGAAGCTTGAAAAGCATTTTTTGCATCGTTACCATTTGATGATGTCTTGCAGCTTTATCACAAAATGTTCTACTCTCTAGACCTGCATATAGCGATAGTTGGCAATGGAACTGGAGCCACTGCGGTAGTTGCCCTCGCTTAGCTTTATGTATTGCCCAAGGAAGTTCAAAACTATGGCACTTCGACATAGGTTGTGTAGGTAACCCAATACGTATGGTGTGAGAATCGTGGTGAGGATGTATCCCAGCTGAGGAACACGATCCGTGTGTCCCAGGGGGCAAATCCAGTAGCCTCTGCGAACGGCATCGCGTGTGTGATGTGTGATGAAGGCACAAAGTAGAGCTCCCAGCATCAGACTGGTGCGGAAGTAGTTTAAACAGGCAGTGCACACGTAGAAGAGCAGCATTATCACAATGATGCTGGAGCAATGGAGGAAGGGTCGCTTCGAAAGATTGGTGGCATCCTAGAGAAAAGTAAAACAGTAATATTAGTAGGGGTTTCTTCGATACTTAACTCTAATGTTTATCAAGTAACTAAACCCTTTTACCTTGAACCCACTCGTGTTTTTATATCTTTCGTTGTAGCAATCTCTTCCTGCTTACCTCCAAGTATAGGGAACGCGCCTCCACAAAGTGGTCCAAGTCAATGAACGATGACACAACAAAGCAGGTGAAAATCAATATCCAGCCGAACAACTGCGAGGTGCGCTCGTAGAATTGCATGGCAAAGGCGATACCGGTGAGGGCACCAATGGCCGCATGTGTAGCATTGTCGGCCAGTGCCTTCAGCAGCGGGTGCTGGGTGAGCTCCACAAAGTTGTCGCCCAGGAGACACGTAATTGTCACCAGAGTCGTGAGCACAATTCGCATATAGACCATTATGTGACAGTGGTACATCGATTTCTGGTAGCTTGCTCTAGTTTCACGGCCGACTTCTGCTGCGTCTTCTTGGACGGAGTTCCTTTTGGGGCCCTGGGGTTATTCCTTATTTCACTTGCTGCCGTTCCTGCTCCACGTAATCTTCGCTGCAGCAATGGCCACGTACTGTTGGCATTTTGTTTACAGCCAGGAAATTTGTTGTGAAATCCCGGCGAGGATAATTAGTGTAAAATTTGTAATATAATTAGTGTGACCACTACGGGGCCAAAGGTTAATACAACTTTGGCTCAATAAAAAATACTGAAATCTACGCCTCTTAATAATTATAAAGTATTGAAATGATGTATTGCTCTAATGAATTTATATTTAAATAAATCTTTTTAAAAGGTATATATAATTTAAAAAATTTTCTTTCTTTTCAGCTTTTCATGCTAGTAAGGTATCCGTTAAATTCAAACCAGGTGGCAAGGCTGCTCTACAATTTATTCAAATTTCGATAGCTCAACGCCGCGATAAGCTTTGTTTTTATTTATTTATATTTTTATGAACATGTGTGTGGGATGGGTAATTTGCATTTATTATTGTGCATTGCATGTCTGCCGGGTTTCCTATTTCAGTCATTTAATTTAAACATCTGGGCGGTCTTGCTGGTATATGGATGCCTTTGATTAAATGGAATTTTCCATGCCAATTTTTTTTCTAACAAAACTAGTTGAGCAAAAAGCTCTCTCTTGTCTTTATCTGTCGCCACACAAATAAAAAGATCAGCAAATATATAGAGATAATGCTACATAAATTAAATAAATATTTTATGCTTTTGATTTTAAACAGGATTGTGTAATTAGAATAAAATAAAAAAGAAACCTTTTTATAACTATAAGTCTGGAGCCTTATTATTGCCAAGAAAGATTATTAGAACTACTTTAATTGATAAGACCAAAATAGGCATCTATATGTACATACATATGTATGAACAATATGCTGAGGTAAGTTAAAAGTCATTTAAGATTATACATATAAACCCAAAAGTTAAGGAAACAATTAAATGGAATAAAAATTACATAAAAACAATTTTAATGTGGAAATACATTTGATGTACTTTGTATAAATAGCTATTGCTTCAAAATATTAATTAAAGGCACTGAAATATCAGAATGATTCCTTTTTCCAAGATCAATACTCAATGCTGAAGGGATAATTCTTGCTCTTGATGGCATGGGTCATGGAAATCAGACGCTCGCCGGTGTTGTACGTATCCAAAACAGCATGATCCTCAGCATCCAGCTTGAAGTCAAAGATCTTGAAGTTCTCCTCGATTCTCTTTGGGTTGGAAGACTTGGGCAGTGGAACAGTTCCAATTTCAATCTGTAAACCAAATAACATAAAGATCAAGGATTCACCTGAAGATATATCCAGTATTCTTACCAGGTAACGGAGCACCACTTGGGCGGTGGACTTCTTGTACTTGTCTCCAATGGCCTGAACCTTGTCATCGTAAATATAATTAGGGGTCTTCTCCGCTGGATTGGGTCTGCCCAGGGGACAGTAGGCAGTCACCACAATGTCATTCTTTTTGCACAACGCAATTAGCTTTTTCTGATTCAAAGCGGGATGACATTCGATCTAAGGGAATATGGAATATAGAAAATATTATGAGTAATTAGAAACCCTTGTAAAAACCGCAGTGGACGCACCTGATTGTGGATGGGCTTGATCTTGCAGTTGGCCAGCAGCCGCGTCAACTGCTCCGAATTGAAATTGGAAACGCCGATGCTTTTGGTGAGGCCCAGCTCCACCAGCTTCTCCATGGCTCGCCAGGTGTCCAGGTAATCAATGTCGCTGTAAATCGGAAATACAAATTATTATTTTATATTAAAAATCTGCTGATCTCAGGCATTCACTCACTTGAGCTCCACCTCTCCCTTGGCATCGGTGGGCATCATTTCATTGTCACCACGGTAGACATAGGAGTAGGGCCAGTGCATCAGGTAGAGATCCACATAGTCCAGGCCAAAGTTGGCCAGGGTTTTGCGGCAGGCATACTCCACACGCTCCGGTTCATGGAAGTGGCACCAGAGCTGGAGAAAGTAAACCAATTAATGGGATTTACAGTGGGTTAAATGTGGGTAACCTCACCTTGGTGGTGATGTGGATATCCTCCCGCTTGATGACTCCCTCGGCAATCTTTTTCTGCACCGCCGCTCCAACCTCGTTCTCATTCTCGTAGAAGTAGGCGGTGTCTATATGCCTATATCCCACATCAATGGCATGAAGCGTGGCCCGCTCGCAATCGCCGCCCAGCGACTATAAAAGGGCAAAGCCGAAAGTCACTTTATTGTGGGAAATTCTTTGTAGTGTATTACTGATAACAGCAATTACTGCACCGATCGATATCAGAGACGTGATCTCCGGAACGTTGCCTCCACTCACCGTGTAGGTGCCCAGTCCGATGGTCTGGATCTGAGTGCCATTATTGTGCTTCACATAGGGAACTTGGCTGGCGGACATCTTCACAGCTCGACGGTTTACTGTTGACTGAGTGAGATTTCCCAGCCGTAGAGCTGCTCTCCTCGACTCAGAACTACAAAAAAGCTCGCAAAACTTGTAAAATCCTCAAGAAAATTGCCGGAGAGATAAGATTAACAAAGCAGAAAGAACTTTCAACGGTTTTTTAAATTTTTAAATATTTGTATTAAGCTTTAGAATAATTTACTTATTGAAACTAAATTTAGTTTAGTTTAGATTTCATCAAAACATGGAAAACAGGAAAGTTAAGTAATATTTTTAATATTTTTGAGGAAATATGAAATTTACGCTGAGTGAACATTGCAGTAAGCCTGTAGGAAAGTATGAATAATTTACCATAAAAGTAAGTCTTAATTTAATTCCCTGTTTAGCTAAGTTAGTCTAGTTTTGTAAACTTTTCTATGTTTAATAATAAATAAATACATTTCCTGTTTTGTTTTCTTATAAATCTTTATAAATCTTTATTCTTTATAAATCTTATAATTCAGAGTGTCAGTCGCCAATACTTTCTGTATCATCAGCAAAAGCTTCGCCTGGGGCCACATCCTTTTTGGCGCAGGCGTGGAGCTTTCTGGGGGCACGAATGGGAACGCTCTGGAAGTGGCACAACATCTGTTATTCAAAGAGGCACAATGTAGCAGACCTTGCCACCGTCGCAGCCAGGGAAAGGGATTGAAATCGAACCGAACAGAAGCTGAACTGAACTAAAGGAATTTTTCATAGAGCCTGGTGAGTGCTGCCAACCGTGGAGTGTGTCCTTATCCTGGCTCCCAACGAGTGTCTGGTGTTTGAAATATGTTCTCCTACCAATAGACTTGCAGAAAAGTCTGGAAAATATATACAGAACACTAAAAGCCCAAGGAAAATAGCTAAAATATGTACATGGCCATGGGACTGAAAGTGTGCTGGAATCTATAAATACACCTGAGAGAGGTAACTAGACCAAGTCACGACAGTTGGCTCCAAGTGCATGTCGGGTCCTCATTTCACCTTGCCTAGGACTGGTCTAGTTCTGGTGTTCTCCACAGCAGAGCTGAAGGTGCTGGAGGAACTGTAGGAGAAGCTGTAGGAGGAGGAGGCGAGTGCAAGCCTTGGCTAGCTGAAAATTATTGTATTGTAATTTCAGTATACGCAGCACGCCCGCCACTGCGCATGTCCCCAAGAAGCCCAGCCTCGCTCCGCCATACGCACCTCCCTCCCAATCGAGGTTAAGGAAAAAAAAGGAGCAGCAGCAACAGCAGGTGACACCTGCAGCTTAAAAGACAGCCTCAAGGAGGAGCCACAGCCAGGAGAAATTATCTTCTAGGTGACGCCATGGCGGCCGTGGTCCATGGCTGCAGCAGTCCGCGACAGCGCTCCTGCAATGGTAGCAGCTCTCCGGGTGGCCACCATGGGTCCACGCCCTCCTCCGCCTACCCCACGATGCCCAAGTACTCGCGTACTGCCAGCCAGACGCTGTATGCCACCAGCCAGCAGATCTTTGGCGGTGGGGGCAGTGGCCTGGCCGATGCAGGCTATGGTTACATGTCCTCCACCGGCCAGCGTCCACTCTCCGCCTCCGCTTTGCCCGAGTCTGGAAGCAGGAACTACTGGGGTCACCACAACGCCTTCTATCACACGGGCGGCCGGCACTACAGCAAACGCAAGTCCGCCGTGGAACTTCTGGCCGAGTCCAAGCCCTTCTACATCAAGTCTGAGGCGGTTTTCGAGCGACTGCAGCAGGCCAGCTACAGGAATGGTTCAGGTATAAAAGATGAACTTGTTTTAAGTGTTAATAATAAATTAAAAAATATTATTTCGTTAATTTTGAACGTATTTTTCGTTGATTTATAAATTTTGAATTTTAAAATCCTCTTTAAAAATAGGAATCATCTTGCTTTGCAATTTTTGAAATTAAAAACTAAAAAATAAACCTCTCTCTAGGCAACAGTGGAGCCCCCGGCAAGAGAGGCCGCCGACCAGAGGAGTCCCATGGCCACCACTATGGCGTGCAGCCGTATGACGATCTCGAGGATAGACGCTACATGAGTCTCAATCTCAGCCGGCAGCAGCAGCAGCAGCAAGCTGTGCAGCAAGCGCAGCAACAGCAGCAGCAGCAGCAGTACCTGCACAATCATCACCCCCATTCCCACCAGCACCAGCACCATCCGCACCGTCACGGTCAGGGCCAAGGCCAAGGCCAGGGTCAAGGACGAACTGCAGGTGTTGCTGGAGGAGCAGCCGTTAATAACAATCTTCTGCAGCACAAGCTGCGCATGCTGCTTGGCTCGGAGGCGGGCAAGGAGCGGACCTCTGGCGGCACCTTGCGACGCCACGAGATGAGCGATGGCAGTGCCGAGCTGCTGCCCACGGATTACGGGGAAGAGGAGTCCGGACAGGCGGGTGCCCTAAGGATACCACCGCCGTTGTACCTACCAGCCCATGGATTCGGGCGAGATGGAGAGGAGCCCCTGGTGCTAACCGAGAACTATCGACCAATTAGCCCGCCGGCGGAGTATGCCGCCAAGTCGGGACAGGCGCACAACGATCGCTACAGGTCTGTAATCTCCTATTTAGGGAATTGTTTATATATAAAATATTATTTTTTAGGTACAACTACCAACGCTCATACTCGCACTCTCACGAGGTGGCCAATTCTGGTGAGGAGCGGGCTCCCTATCCCGCCGGCGACTTCAATATCAATAGCCACAAGTCGTTGCCGGATCTGCACACCCAAATCAGCCGCCATTCGCCGCACAGCGAAATCCTGAGCTGCTGCAGCCGGGGCAATCGCTCGATCAAGTCCGCCGGTGAGTCCTCCATCAACAGGGATTCTGGCGGCAGCTCTGGCCACTACACGCACCGCAGCGAGCCCTGCTATAAGAGGGAGCGACAGCGGGATATGCCAGGCAGCGGCGGGGGTGCTGCAGCGAGCGGAACAATCAAGAACTGCTGCACCCTGGTGGCGGCCACTCGACGGGATAGCGGCTCCTCCACGCAGCACAGCGCCAACTCTTACTGTGGATATGTCACCCCGGCTGGGGATTACTCCGGCCTGAGTGGACGCAATACGGAGTGCCTGGACTGCCGCTGCAAACAGGACACGGGCGGCGGCATGGGTTCGGACTACTTGCTCAACTTTACGCCCACGCCGGAGGTGCCGGAAGCGTTTCAGGATGACTATACACCAACGCCGCCATCGCCGCGGCTTAAGACTCAGACGCCGCGCTACTCGAGCTCCTCCAGCCAGCAGATGCACACCAGCTCGCAGGGCTACACGAGCATCAATCACTCGCAGAGCTCGCTGGTCCAGAGCCCCGGCTCGGCGCCATCCGTGGACGACATCAGTCCGCCGCCCATACAGTTCAAGAGGCAGCGTTGCATCCGCTTCAAGAACAGGAATCGACTGCCAGTGCAAGGAGGTAATGTGGGGGATAAATCTATATACTTCACCTTGCTAATATCTTCTTATATTTGTAGAGATGGGAGTATCACAAGGATCTGGAGTTGGCGTGGGAGCAGCCGGCGTTTTGGCTGCCTACAAGCAGCATCGCGGCAGCGTGGACCACGAGAACGTCTTCTTTCCGAAGGGCTTCTCCGCCGATGGCTATCACAACAGCCTGGACATGGAGCGAGAGGCGCTGAATGCCAGCATTTCGGAGCTGGAGAAATTCTTTGACCGGCTGGGCCTCAATGATGAGGCCTTCCACGAGATCTATAGCCAGCCGAGGAGGCATCACTCGGAGACGGACGACGCCTCGGATGATTCCAGCACCGTGTTCTTCTCGGATGTGAGCACTGTGGACTCGATGCGGCTGCCGGACAGCACGGAGACGCAGCCGCAGGCCACCCAGGCCTATCGGCCATCGGAGCCGCCGTCAATAGTGGAAAGGAATGCCAGGATCATCAAGTGGCTTTGCAACTGCAAGAAGATGCAGTGCACCTGAGGATCACCGGGGCAGTGCAGCTGCGGATTTGGGCGCTGAGCTGTCCGTCTGTCTCTCCACTGATCGATCCTTCAATCTTCTGCAAAGCACCCTGCGGTTTGCAGCATAAATATACCCTGAAGCCAGGGGCTGAAAAATCTTCCACAAGGACGAAATGTAATCTTTGGCAAAGTTTTTCTTAGAGACCTTTTTAGATTTAATATTCCAAAAGAGCTTTTCTTCAAGCACGTATTTTTGTAAAGCCAAGCATACGTCTAATTGGTATAAACCTCAAAAAATAGTTGACATATCCTTATACAGCTACCAAGAGGATCCTTTTAATTATTCAATTTTAAAGATAAAATAATCTAAACAGCAAAGAAATCAGTCAATAGATATAAATCAAAATATAGCGACCGTAGCTGATCACATATCTAATTTTCTATATCGAACCGAGTAAATTTAAAGCCGACATAACACTAGTTTCCACTTGCAAACCTTTAAAAAATATATAAACAAAAATTTCCTAAACTTTCTCATGCAACCAAAGATTACCTTTCGCTCCGAGTCCAGCTCAGCCACCTGCAATCCTCAAATACACTGCTCAAAAGTCAAGTTAAGTCAGTTGAAATGTTTCGAGCATGATTAGCATGGTTAGCCTCTCACCTGTAAAACCTGTAAACGTGTAAACCTGTGTCAGCCTGTGTACAATGGAATTAGGAATTAGGAATTACGAGTCAAGATTATGGATGTGCGTTTCTCCTCCTTTGCTGCGAGGCCGTTCGCCCGCAGATCAATTACACCATTGATATTTGTATTGCTAAAGGTAAATGATATTGTCTAACGTATACTAATAATAATCAACTAGCAAGCGATCGTTCATATTACTCTTATACACCAGCGGTATTATTAGATGAATTATTGTACAATTAGCTCTCGTAACTTGAATATATATATACATATATATATATATACTATATACATATATGACTAGTTGCCAAACCAGAAAGGAAAATGAAAAGTACACGAAACCACTAAAAACCACAAATTGAAATTGAAAATGAACCTACCTATTTATGTAATTGAACATGGTTTGCATGGCGAATAAATAAAATATTTATGATTATCAAATTAATTGAAATATATATAGAAAATAAAATGTGTTTTAATTGTTTTGTTTTTTTAATTTTTGGAGTAAAAATAGCTCTCTGGTTAAAGCCTAAAAATTTAAATAAAGGCGCTGGACGAGCCGGTAAATGAGAGTTACCAGATCAGCTTTTATTCTGTTCACATAACCGGTTTAGAGTTGCCATATTTTAGAATCTTTAGCTTACATTTTATTTAAGAAAATGTTTTTATTATTTGCATAATAATATATTTTAATCTAACATTTTATCAAATAAACAATAAATTATTTCTTTTTTATCCTTAAAATAATATAACTTGTAACCAAAATGTAGAATATGTTGCATACTTTCAGGAAGATTAAGCAATTAAACCTTATTTATTTATTTACAATTAAAAACCGTTCCCCTTTTTTTTAATAGGTTACCAAAACGTAAAAAAAATATTATTTTATCATCATTTTATTTTTTACTCCAACCTAAACAATAAATTGATTTTTCTATAATATATTCGACCTACTAAACTTGCAGTTATTACACTTTCATTGTTAAATTTATCTTTTGTTAAGTTGAAAAATAAATAAAAGTGTCAAATCTCATTGCCACAGTTGTATAACCCAAATATAAAAACACCTGTGGGAATTACACTGATATAAAAAGGGGTATTGGGGCAGTCAGACGCTATCAGTGACTGATTTTCATCTGAATAAAGCTGAAATGAGGAAATTAATTTTATCTTTTACAGTTTTGGGATTGATATCCCTGGCTGTGGGCCATGGTGTAAGTTAAATTGTTTTAAATTCATCCTTTGCGATCCTGTAACATTAATTAACTGTAGAATCAACCTTGGGAGCAGCCTACCGCTCCAGTGAAGAAGGTAGTGGCGGTTCCTGTGCCAGTGCCTGTGCCTGTTCCCGTTCCAGTTCCCAGTCCTGGCGGTGGCAAGGATCGAGACGGAGGAGGCGGAGGAGGGGGAGTAAGCGGAGGTGGCGGAGGAGGCGGTGGAGGTACTTGCCCTCGACCTTCTGCTGAGACCTTAAGGGTAAGTCTTTGGTTAAATTTAAATCTTAAAAAAAACCATTATAAATTAGCTAAAATAACAAACAAAATCGAAAGATAATTATGCTTAGAGCTGTCAAGTAAATCCCCGATCGTTCCATTTCGTTGCAGTGCCTCCGAGAGTGGGCCTGTCAGTATGTCATCCGCCTGGATCTGCGGTAAGTGCCAGCTTCCGGTTGAGACCGCTGAATATACTCATTCTCATATATATGTATATATCCGTTCCTTTTCTGCAATTGCTTTGACAGCTGCCTGCTCACCTTAAATGGCAACCCATTGCTGGGCAATCTCATTTCCCTACCCGGCATCACAGGAGGAGGCGGTGGCAATGGCGGCGGTGGTGGCATCTTGGGCAATCTGCTGGGTTAGAGGACCACCAGAGCTGGCGAAAATGTGTGTGCACATTAAACCCAATAAAAAATGCTACCACAGACACTGGGGAAAAATATATCTATATTATATAAATACCAAATATTTTAGACTGACTTTAATCAACAAAAACATAACTAAAACATGGAGGTTATTTTCTAAAAATTTTATTTGTTTACCAAATCTGTAAATTTATTTTCCGTCAGTGCAAAACCCAGAACCGAAAGCCAGTGTCATTGGGCGGACATTGAATTGACTTCCGCAAATCGGGTATACGAGGATGGGTCTCTCTCCTCGACTCCAATTCGGATTGGAATGGCTCCTGCTCCTGTTAATGGGCAGCCAATAATCCTTAGCATTGGCATCGGTGTAAAAATGGCGATAATCGCTGGCATAACCGTTAACTTGATTATTGTTTAAGTGCCAGGCAATTAAGCCGAGCAATTCTCAAATTAGCCTCGATGGCTTCTGCTGCTGCTGCTCATCTGCTGTCCGCAATTGAAATGCTGCCCTTTAAGGACTAGCCAGGACCCAAGGTAGGGGCTTTAAAGTATTGGCAGCTCCTCGCCGAAGCTGGCGAATTCGAATAAAGTCGCAAATCATTGGAGCATATGCAATTATTCATTTTGAGGTTGAATGCGCTCGAACGCACACAATGATACAAGAACACGGACCTGGCAGACGCTCTACGTGTGTGTGTGTGTATCCTGTGCGTGTGCCAGTGTGTGTGTGTGTGTGCGATTGCACAAGGAAATTTAAATTCAGGAGCAGTTTCTTAAACGAGGATGCTCCATAAAATTCGCTTTTACTACGCATAGTTTTCGTCGCTTTTTTCAGCATTTCTTTCAGCTTTTCCGAACTTTGTGTGGCTCCTTTTTTCACTTAGCTTTCAGGGCTTCAAATCAACGAAGCTAAGTAAAATATATGTTTTATAAAAATAAGTAATCATTTTTTTGATTTATCATTACCTAGAGAGATGTATACTTATCCAAAAAAATTTTATTTCAATGTAAAACCAGCTTAACAACACG
The DNA here is from genome assembly GCA_008042485.1 of Drosophila mayri. NCBI lineage: Eukaryota > Metazoa > Arthropoda > Insecta > Diptera > Drosophilidae > Drosophila > Drosophila mayri. The sequence continues at coordinate 108,913 of VNJN01004545.1, read as the reverse complement.
AAAAACTTGTAGTAGTATTCAGTTAAGTTATAAAAAATCCCGAAAAAATTATTTTAAAAATCCTCAAGCGTTTATATATTACTATATCATCTCCAAACCGAAGAGGAAACTGCTTTCTGAGCCGCTTACATCCCTGGCTATTTCCTTTTTCTATTTTTTTGCTTTCTTTTAATGCCCTCCTGATTGCAGCTTCGCTTTGGGGTCTCCTTTCACCGATTTCGTCTGAAGATAGAGCTGGGAGCCAGGCCCGCCCGCCAGAACACTCCATCTTGGTTAATCCATCACTTGCATCTACAGCTCAATAGTCTGGGACCTTCCAATTTCGTTTGCCCTTTTATAATTAACTTTATGTGTATGTATTTAGTTTTATTGCTCGTTAGACAGCCGGGGCTCAGAGACAATGAAACAACAATTTGTGATCGCCCCCAATCACCCAGGACCTCCTCCTCTCTCCTTTCCCCAAAAAAAAAGCCCATCCTTCGGGGCCACCGCAACGTGTGTAGGCCATTTTGGAATTTTACTCGGCACAGCCGTTGCCATTATATTAATTACAAACGTTTGGGCCACAGTTTCCAGCTTGGAGCTACCACTTCCTGCCCGCAGGACCCCGATCCCCATACCCATCCTCCTGTTTCCCTCCTGTCTGTCCTGCTCTGTTTGGGTGGGCCGGCAGCAGCAGCAGCTCCCTAATGGGCACAACAAGTAAATCACACACAAAGCTCTAAGGCGATTTCGGAGGAGACGAGCTCGAAAGGACCAAATAATTTCCATTAAATGTGTGAAACTTGCGCAGCTCTTAACGAGCTCTCGCCCCGGCTCTCAGAAATTCATTTAAGCGCGCCAGACAGCAGGACACGCGTCCTGGCTGGTGACGAAACTGGGGAAATGGCAGAGCGTTTTAACGATTTAATTTGCAGCCAAAAATAATTGCTTAGCGCTCGAAGACTTAAGCTAATAGTTTTTTCTGAAGTTGGGTAATTATTGGGAATTTAAAATAAACAGGTTTTGAGTTAAAGAGATAGGAAATGTACTTAAATTGAGAAAAATAAATAATAATAATTGTTTTATAAACTTTAAAAGCTTCCACCCATTTTCTTAATTTATATTTTAAACAAACAAAGCTCATAAACCGATTTATACTATATTTTATTCATGTCTTGTGTGCCAATTAATTATTCAAAGAAACCATCTTAAGCAAAATACAAAACACGAGAGCAGCCGTCTACCTTAAATCAACAGTTTCACTTCCATTGAAATGTCTCGCAGACAAATATTAAACAATTAAATTGCTTTCACTACGCACTGAATATGAGATTAAGTCGTTGTTATTGTTGTACTCTTATTTATATTTATTTTGCATTTAAATATATTTGTATTTGCATTCGCAGGGGGGATTCCGTTTGATGGAATTAACTTGTAAACTAAAGAAGTTTAAGCAGCAATTGTGTATTTATTCCTTTATTGCCTCAAAGCTGGCTATATCCGATTCCGTTGAGGGAGAAGAAGGAGGAAGAGTAGAAGGCGATGTGGTTGAGGATGCGGTTGCCGCACTTGTAGTTTCTGCGGCGGGTTTAGTGACCAAGTTCTAAGGGGGAGAAATAATGCAAGGAAATGTATTATAAATTAATATCAAAATAAGATAAAGCTTTAAAAATGTAATAAAGTTTTGCTATGCTTTCTTTATATTGTATTTTAATTATCATTTGCTTAAATTTCTAGACAGATTTAGCCACAAAAAAGGACATCTTGATGGCATTAAAGAAGTTTCCCTCGACTTACCTCCCCTTCAAGGTCCTTGGACTGACCCTCCTTGAAGGCCTCGGCCAATCCTGGATGGATTTCGCTTAGGGGCTCATCTCCGTGGCGAATATAGACGGGCACATGACCTTTGCGGGGCGCCAGCTCCTGGTAGGGTGCCGCTGGGGAAAATTTAATTACACGCCATTAAATTATGTCGCGCTGCTTTCGGCGCTTATCAGCCGGTTAATCTCTCCAGCCTTGGCTATGACATACACCCGGAAGCCTTGAATCACGGCAAAGCGTAATTATGACTAACGAGCCGCAAGCGGGCTCCATACCGGACTCTGCCTCAACCCCCGCTCAAACTACGCCCCTGAGCTTCGGTTCTGGCGCTCGAGAAACCTGTTTCGGCTCCCATCCCAAAACAATAGAGCAGGCGAATGAATATTTCAAGCAGATGTGCCATAAATATGAAGTATTTAAAGCTCGTAAAAAATAAATCATATTTTTCAGCCGCACTTACCCTCGGAGAGGCTGCCGAGGGCCAGAATTACCAGTGCGGCCAGCAGGATGAGGCTATTTCCCAGGCAGGTAGATGACTTGGCCATGGCTCTTACTCTTGAGAATTTCGTGCCGCGACTTTTGTGGATTTCTCGCGAATTATTTGCTGCCTGCGATCGACGCGACTCCAGACTTGAGACTCAGGCTAGATCGGTTGGCAGCCAAGCTTAAATCCGACTTGGGCTAACTTTTGCCGGGCCAATTACTCATCATGGCAGCATCAATACACGGAGGAAAATTTTGACTAATATTTGTTAAACTTGTTGCATTAAATTGTAAAGACTTTTGGGCAATGTAAGAATATTTCTTCAATAAATTTTCAATAATAATATTACTATTTATCTTTTCTGAATTTTTAGAAATTTCATTTTAAATGTAAATACATTCAGATAATAATTAAAATATATATTACATTGCTTACTGTGCCTCACACCGAAAGTACAAATATTGAATGAAATTTCAAGTGTCTCATTTAAAGACCAGCTGTAAAACTTTGCTAAGCACTTGGAGAAAACTTTAGAATATTTTTTTATAGGAGTAAAAGTGTTGAAATACATAAATATTACAATTTTTCAATTTTAAGCAAAATAAAATTGATTAACAAGGAGGATTGACAAAGCTATTTTTAACCAGACCTTTTGTTTGCTATTTATTCATTTCATTTTTATTCCGAGGTTATATATTTATTTAAACGTTATGAAAATTAATTAATTAATTTCAAATGAGGAAGCAAATTTTAACTTTAATAAATTTACGTTTACAAATTGCAAAATTACATATAATTTAGCTTTATTCCAGATCTTGGCAGATTTTTTTTTAATTTAGATTCTCAGGTTAGCACAATATATTTTATTCAAAATATAATTTAACTATCTTTAAATTCTTTGTTCAGATCACATTAACCCCCATTGATTTACCTAAAACATTTTTTCCTGAGTGCATCTGAATGATGATGGCTCCGATGATGGCTGGTAATGAAGCTGTCGGCGAACTTTTCGAGCTGTGGTGGGGTATAAAAAGCTTTGGGGCTGTGTGGCAATTGCCGGNGGGGGGGGGGGGGGGGGGGGGGGGGGGGGGGGGGGAGGGGGGTGATAGAGGGGGTGAGACTTGGAGGCGAGGGCGCGAGTTCTAACCCAGCATTTAGTGGCCTGTGGCGTTCCACTTCTACCAACTCTGCTGCTGCTGCTCCTCAAATTCAAACGCTTTTCTTCTAACGCTGTTTTTTTTTCTTGTTTCAAATTAATTGGGTCGTTAGAGAAGCCATTTGCGCGAGGTTCGTCTTTTTTTTGCGCCCTGCCTGTTATTTATTTATATATATATTTATTTTTTTTCGCCCCTCTCATCGGAATTGTTTGCCCACTTTCGATTTTGTTGAGCATTCAAATCGAGAAATTGCTGACATCTGTGGATGAATGCCAAGGGTGGGAGTAAATTCAACCGCGCTGCACCGGCGGAAATCGGAATTCGGAAGACAAGTACTCGAACCCGTACGTGTACTCGTGCTCTCTTCAGTGCTGCTAACAACCTAATTTAAAAATGGAAGAGATATTCCGGAAAAGCTGGCAAATATTTTAAGAATTTTTTGAGATATGAATAAATAAAAAAAGGTCATGATTGCAAGAGAAATAAATCATTTAAACAGTTTAGTTTTAAAGATACATTTATGTGAATAACATTTTTATTATATTTAAATTTAATATATTTTGTTTAATGGAAGATTTCTATGTATTTTATAAAGGCTTGTATGTAATCTATAATATTTAATAAATTACATAATTTGAGGCATATGAAATATATATTATTTAAAGAAGAACATGGCTTTAAATTGAATTCATACCTAAAATTGCTGTATTCATTTTGCTTTATCCCATTAAAAGGATAACCCGGCAGCACTATTACCATCACTCGTAGTATCTCCCTGCGATTACGGCATTCAATGCAATCGGAGTGGATTGACAGGAGCGGTTCGTTCGCCGGATGAAGGAGGCCTCTACTGAACTTGTTTGCCCGCCTCGATTGTTCCGCGTCCTTGATACAATTCCATTTTGATTTCGGGACTCGCATTTTACATGCCCGCCATCGTAGTCGTAGCCGCTGAATTGCGAATCAAATTGTTGAGCAAATATTCAACAGAGTAAATACGTATGTTTATGCCGAATCAAGCAATTTCATTTAAACACACTCCACAGATGCGAGGAGGAGGCACTTGTCTGGCCTGGGTGAGTATCTGTGTAAGTATCTGAGTATCTGAGTGAGTGCCTTGTGTGCTTGGCCCCATCCATCCAGGTCCCGATATAATGTATTGTACTATATATGCACTATATATATAGGAGCACACACAAGTGCTGACTGAGCAGCCCTCAGCTCTCAACCCTTGGCCCCAATTGAATTAAATCAGCGAGGCATAGTTTATTAGTTGCGGAGTAATTTGGCCCCAAAACAAAGGCCACAACTCTGAGCCCTTTCCTGGACTTTCAACGCATAATGTTTGCCCATATTTAAGTGCACTTTAACCTAGGATTTTCCATGGAAAGCTTCATTTCTTTTCTGTGAAAATGTCGATTTGTTTTAAAAGGTTCTACTAATTAGAGTTTTGAGTGGTTTCAAAGGGAGAAAATGGGTTTAATATTTATAAATTTGATTTAATTAAATTTATTTTAAGTTTAAAGTTCATTAGAAATTATATTTAACAAGAACGGAAGCTTACTTCGGCTCACCGAAGTTTGTATAACCTTGCAGAATTTAATAAAAAAAATTAAATCCGAAATATTGGAATAACTTATTGGCCAAATCTTAAAATTGATGAAAATATATTGTCTTTTCTATGCTAGGTTTTTAACAGTTTTGGCTTAGTCTTGATTGATTTCAAAGATATAGTCCTTCCTTTTTCTCTTTAATTCAATTATAATAATCTAAAGTTAAATACTTACTTTCCACCAAAAAAATCCAAAACAGTAGCACCCTCCCAGACAAGATTTGTTTGTTTTTCTCTGTCGTTTATTTAATATTTTTATGTATTTTATGTATGTTTATTTCCGAGGCTCTAAAAATAGTTACATGGCTGCACTAGTGTGTGGGTGTAGCTTTTATAACTATGTATCTAATTTATATTCCTTCGACCCATCATCCTTGTTGTGTTATATTCTGTTGACCTTGCTGGTTGTGGCTGTCGTTTAGTTGTGTTTGCTTCTGTTTCTTCTTTTTGAGGGCTTGGTTTTGTTTTGTTTAATTCTCTATATTTGTTGTCATACTCGTATTTCCATAATGGATGCTGTGATTCGTCGTCTGCTTTCTCCGTAGATTAATTTAAGAATGGATAAGCCTTCTTTGGGATATAATAGGTTATATGCTCTACATATTTGTTGCCATAAAATCGCATGTCGGTTATGTGTCTGAAGATGTCTAAGAGGGTGTGGGGGGGGGGGAGTTATTAGTTTTAGCGTGGGGTAGGTGGGGGTCATCTAGGTGTGTGGGGGGTATGTGTCTTTTTATTATTTCGATATAACTTCCTACGAAAGCCGAAACTAGTTAAACATTCTCTAACTAAAAGTAGAACAAGAACGAATGCTAAGTATCAAAAGGAAAAGCTGTGGAAAAGCAGCGCCTTTAAATCGCTGCTCGAGTGTGTGTGTTTGTGTTGTGTTTTGCATATGTATTATCTTATATATCTTTAGCTATATATTCCTGGTCATTGAGTATATAATTGAATTGATCTTGAGTTACTTGAGGGGTTCCTATCGTCTGGCTTTTGGAAAAAATTGAGATTCGGTTTATGATGTATATGTTTATGGTTCGCTGTAAGCATTTATATAAATAAGTTAAATATTCATACTTATATACTCGTACGTGGTTGCATATATGCCGGTATGTATGTATATATTTTTAATGAAGTATACAATATATTGCAATTTTAAATGTATATAACTGTTCAAGTCTTTTTGCATCTCTAATATATGAATATATAAATTAATATCTTTACGTTATTCATCATTCATTTTTTATAAAATATCTCACCGCGTCAGCTTGTTCGATCTATGCCCATTTTCATTATATTATTTTTATTGTATAATAATCAAAATTGAATTGGTGTCTTTGATCTTGAAAAATAATTCGCTCAAGAGAAAGTGAGTGTGTCTAGCAGATGTTTTTCCGATTTCACTATCTAAAAATTATGGGGATTAAATAAATATAAAATAAAAATTAAGATTTGTACTAGAAACTGGAAAGTTTTTAAATTGCAAGCAAACAACTTTTAAAATAAAATATTTCACACTCAGAGGCAACCCAGAAATCTTATCAAAACTAATAATTTATTTAAGTAATTTTCAGCACAACCAATTTCGTTTGTTCATCACATATCAAGCTTGAAAAAATCACTGAAATATTTTAAGATTTCTGGGCCTTTAATTAAAATTAATTATCTAAAAGAAAGCTTGGGGAAATTTATAAAAATATATAGTGAAATCGAAAGTAGAACTGCCTATTTTTGAAACTAAACCTAAAAGAAAGCTTGGGGAAATTTATAAAAATATATAGTGAAATCGAAAGTAGAACTGCCTATTTTTGAAACTTTCTAGAGGGATCTTTACTTAAGTTTTGCAGGTGTGTATTTTCAGGGGGTTTTTGAATTTTGGGACTCAACTTGCCGCGTGTATAAAACAAGGTTTTTGGTGTAAAAATATTTTAGCTTCCTTTTCTCTCCATATCAACCATATTTTTCTTTCTTTTTTTTGTGTTTTTGTCATTTTGTTTCTCGTTTTTTTGTTGTTGTCGTGTATAATGTGTATAAATAAATCTTACTCATAAATAAATCAATTAAACGCTCGCCTCAATATATAATCTATTTATATTCGTAATTATTTCATATATATTTTGAATGTAAAATTGCAAATCACATAATTGTTACCACTACTGTTCAATGGAATTTCTTAAATACGTTTTTTGGTTTTTAGTTGTGTTTTTTTTTGTTGTTGATTTTTTTAATTTTCCTCGGCTTGCTTTTGTTTGGTTTGCTTATGGTGTATATATAGGCATTTAATGCTATTTAAAACGCTATCAATAATCATCAATAAAGCCATGCATAAACACGATTTCGAACTATGGCCCTATAAACAATGCACATAGCACTCTCTGGTCTAAATTCTAACTCTGCCCCGATATCTGCTGCTATATTGTAGACTGGATACTACACGTATGTAGATACGATTTAATAATCCGATGTTGCTATAAAATTGTGGGCGTATGTGTGTGTGTGTGGCGTGTGGTGTGTGTGGGGGCTTGGATTTTTATAATTAATGGTTTTTCTTGCTCGTTGTATAATTAAGTTCGAATGGTTTTCAATATTTTGTTGTTTACTTGTTACTTTGCATTTACTATTATTAATTTCGATATAAAACTGCCTCTTTTAAATATATTTTTTTATTTATTTGTTAATATATTTATGTGTATATATATGCTTTAAAAAATAACCTCTATCGCCGCATTGCGTTCGCCTCGCTCATCGATTCTTAAATTATGAAATAATTGTAATTGACAATTTAATTAAATTGTTTTCAAGTTTACTCATTTTTTTCGAATAAAAACTACGCGTTAAATAAATACATGTTTGTTTTTTTTATGTGTATATATCAATACTTTTCGATTTTTTGTTTTTTTGGAATTACAAATTTTTGTATTTTTGGTTTTTCGTTCGTTAAAACTATGTCACTTAACTTTGGAATTGCTTTTAGTTTTCATTTGTTTTACAAGTGCGTCTTCTACATTTCTATCTTCATCATCGTATCCATCAGATATCCTCCTGCATTTTGGGGATCGCTATAAGAAACCTTTGGCTGGGCCAAAGCTCGAGGGGATTGCGGGGAATTTGGGGTTAGTTTCTTGTATAAAATTGGTTTTTAAACTTGCATGTATATATAATATGTACACGGGTTGTGGGCAGGGGTATCTAATGCTAGTAATAAAATAACTATTTCGTAAGTACTTTGTTGCTGCATGCTGCATGTTGTATGTATGAGAGATAGAGTGTCATCGTGGTAATTGGGGTTGCAAGTCGCCTCTAACTACCTCTGCACCATGCACCATCATCATCGTCTCGAATGCATTGCTGTTATTTATGTTAAGTATTGTCCTTGTGATATGTTTCTAAATTGTTTTCTCATTAATTTTAATCATTTCTAAGTAATTGAAGTAGTTTTCTGTTTATCGAGTTTAGAGCATATAATATGGAAGTAATTCTCGTCTTATAAACTTGGTTAGAGTGTAAAGTTGCCGCAGCGGTTAAAATGGTTCGTCTCTTCTATATATCTGATTCTATATATCTGATTCCGATTGCTGATCCGATTGCTAAATTGATCATTAAGTACGGTTAAAAGGAGCCTAAGAGCAAGATAGAGAGATATAGGAGTTGCAGGAAGTGCTATAAGTTCACTAATTGATTAGTTTTGCTAAGACTTGAACTGAGCATCGTCGTCCGCTATAGGTGTGTGTTTGAGTGTGTGTGTGTGGGTGTAGGGTGTGTGTGTGTCTGGGGTGTATATAAACTCTAGAGCCCTAAAACGATGCCTAAAAGTAGATATTTACCAAAAACATGCACAAATTGGTTCTGCTCGCTAGGTATTATTCTCATATAGGTCGTATGTATACATATAATTTGCCATCATCTCCCTTCCTTTCCTCCCTCCTGATCTGTATATAATGCTTATTTGATCTGTGTATATATATAGAATTTCTACTTATGTTCCATAATATTCGTTGTGTCAGATTTTTACTATAAGTTACGTTTTTGGATTTCCCTCTCAAACCTTTTGTTCTCTTTGTCACCTCCTCACATCGCTCCCTCTGCTCCGCCTTCGATCGATCGAGTTTCAAGTTCAGTAAAAGTTGGATAGAGTTTTTCGGATTATAAGTGAGTAGATATATAGTGTCTGTGTATATATAACTGCTTGAAGAAGATTCTATTGAGTTTGAGATCCATGAACTACCTCGCTAGTAAGCCGATTTCTAGACTAGATTCTTAGTTATTTGTTCTTTTTCTTTTTCATTTTCATTATCTTTTTTCGAGTTTCGATTTCAATTTCTTAATCGTGTTAGGTTTAGGTTTTTCTTTTTTTTTTTGATTTGATAAGGGTGCTCGAATATTGCTTATAGGGTTGCGGTTGTAAAGTATCTAAGTTGTCATGAAGAGAGCGCTCCTTAGGCCACCACGATGTCCTGGCTGTTCTCGTCGCTGTCCAGCTCGTCCAGATCGTCCTGCTTGTTCAGCTCCTCCTCATCCTCCTCCCCCTCCAGATCCATGTCCTTGCCCTGACCTATGGCACCGGTGTCCCGAATGCAGGCCGACTCCAGGTGCTTGTTGAGGTACGACTTCAATGCGAACGTCTTGTTGCACCGATGGCACTTGAAGTTCTTGTCCCCCGAATGGGTCTGCATGTGGGCCCTAAGGTTGGAGCGGTCGGCAAAGGCCTTGCCGCAGTGGACGCAGGCATAGGGCTTCTCTCCGGTGTGCGATCTGAGGTGACCCTGGAGCAGCCAGGGACGGGAGAAGAGCTTGCCGCAGATGTCGCAGCTGTGCGAGAGCTTGTGCGTGAGCAGGTGCATCGCCAGGGCCGGCATGGACACATAGGCCTTGCCGCAGGTATTACACTTCTTGGCCGACTGCGAGTCCAGGGAGCGGTGCGTCTGCTTGTGACGGGAGAGGTTCGAGGAGGTGGCGTACTGCTTGCCACACTCGCAACACTTGTAGCAGCCACGCTTGCGCTTGGCATAGTTCTCGCCGCTACCGCTACCGCCGACTCCAGATCCCGCCACCGAAGCAGTGGAGGAGGACGAGTGACTGGGGGCCACAGAGGCGGCCACCTCTGGCTGGTCGCCGCTCGGACTGGAAGCGTTGCTCTGGACACTCTTGGGACGCGGCAGTACCGGCTCCTGGCGGGCCTTGCTGGCCTTGGTCCGGCCGTCCAGCATGTTGAGGCACATCTTCAAGGCCGACGCCCTCGGCGGCTGCTGGTGGTGATTGTGGGACGACGACGATGACGACGGCGGCTGCTGTTGCTGCTTGCTGCCCCAGTGCTGGACCCCCGATTCGGAGGAGGAAGACATGTCAATATCCACATCGGAGCTGTGGTCCGAATTGGGTGGCGTCAGCGGCGAGCAGTTGGTGGTGGCGCCCTCAGCTGAGCCGTGCATCAGGTCATAGGAGCTGCTGCCAATGAATCGAATGGTCGACTGCGGCGAGCGGCTGGAAGCGCTGTTCGATATCTCCTGGATCTCCGGGCAGCGCAGCTGCTCCTGTTCCTGCTTCATGATGGTGACCACGCAGGGCGGGATCAGCGGCGGCAGGCTCTGCGACAGCGACAGCAGGTCGTGGGCGGCCTCCGTCTCCTCGACGCTGCGCCCGCGATATATCGATGCTGCCGACGCCACCTGTGGCTGCTCCCTTACTCGTTCGCGCTCTCGTTCCCTTTCCCGCTCCCTCTTCAGGGTCACAGGCTCCGGCTGGCGGGGCGCCCCTGTGGCGCTGGCAGGCGGGGCATAAAAGATAACCTTGCCATCCTCCGCCGGAGCTCTGCCCACTGGACGGCGCAGCGATACTATAAGGATGTGGGGAAAGTAAAGAAGTTAAGAACAAACCATTATAGAGACCGGAAAAAGGAGCTACTGAAGCTAGCAACTAACAGTCCAGAGGCTGGCAATCTTCTTCTTGGATATGTAACACCACAAAGTTCATTTCGGTCATTAAACAAATGCACTGAGTGGACTTTCTGTCACATTTTTCAAACCGGAAAACGAATTGTCATTCAACAAGTTTATGAATTGGCCAGGGCTGTCACATATCTTAAGAGAAACAGGTCTGTCTAAAAAACTTTGAACTTGCAACATTTCTTGGCAGAAATGGAACGATGAAAATGTAACAAATACTTATTGAAGTTTGAATAAAATCAAATCAAAAATGAAATCGATAAATTTCCATTTTTTAATTGATTCTATAATTTGAAAAGTACAAAATGAATCATAAAATATAAGAAACTTGAAAGATTTGAGATATTCTATGAGAAACAATTTGCATTTTTCATACTGAAAAGCTTGAAATACCAATGTTTATAAAAAATCATTTATTTAAATAACTTAAATTAAAATGCAAATAAGGGAAATATTTAATATTTTATTGATTGATTGAAAAAGGTACAAATATTAAAAAAAAAAGAGAATTGAATGCAGGAATAAATAAGACCTATAGGATTTATTATTAATTCCCACTACAAATGTTCTTTTAAAAAATTATTGTAATTATTAAATGCTTTTTTATAACAAATTAAACTTGGAATAAAGCAGACATATTAAGTTTCCTTCAAGGTATTCTTAAAAAAAACCACCACCTGTAGCTTAAATTTAATAAGTAAAGCAAGTAAGTAACTTGAGACCTGTGGCTGCTTTAGGACTCAGTCTTAAGCAAAATTGAGTCCCCTCTTTAAGCTCGTACTTAATAATCCTCGGCTCTTGTGTCCTTTAGTTTGTGTATTTAGGGTGTGCGTGTGCCAAATGCAAGTCATATTCGGGGGGAATAACGACTGGGGGCTCGAGAGGTCACCGAAAAGGGAATCATAAAGGAAGCAGTAACCATAACTGCACATTTTGACGTTTTATGGGACTCAAACTCTGAGGCTGACGCAATATCCCATCTCCGCTTGGCTCCGTCGAGTTGCGGCTGACCTGTTACGTTCCACAGTGAGTTTCTCAATCGATACGACGATGACGACGACGACTACGACCTCCCTGCCACCCCAAGAGCCAACCCCTGGCAGTCAATGCCGCTTGTTCGCTTTCGTGTTTGCATTTTCCTCCGCCTTGCCTCTGCTTTTCCTCTATTTTCCTCTTTTTTTTTGTGCTTCATTCAAGAGCAACAAGCAGCGACATCGACAAGAAGGCAAACGCAAACATGGAAAATGCCAACATACGCTAAAAAGATTAGCTAACGGCGACAATGTCAAACACGAGCGCTCACTGCAGAGTGTCAGGGGGGGAGGTGACCCCACACAGCAGCGGGGAATCTGGTTGGTGGGTCACCAGCGGTTGAAGGACGACGGCCAAGTGGGTGGCCATAAAATGCTTGCCTTGCCAACGCCGCTGGCAGTCGCCGGCGTGCGGAATGGAGCTGGGAGTGGGGGTGAGCTCGGAACCTGGCTACTAAAAATAAATACGAGTACACAAATTGTCGCAGCCACCTGTTCACATTGTTGTGACGCAACTTTGGCTTTGCGGGGGAGAGGACCACGACCCCCCAACGATTCCGGAGTCCGGACTCCGGATTCCGGTGGCAGGAACAGGGGCTAGGTAAGTAGCCACAAAAAAGGTGGGAAGCTACCAATAGGGAACAATAGAGGCAAACAAGGAGCAGAATATGGCTTTCGCAGGTCTGAGAGTATATTTTATAAATAAAATATAGAAAATAAAAACTCTGAGGTTTATCAATTTCTATAGATTTGTATTCTACTTAAAGTATACATATCCTAAAAATTTTTAAAGTAAATTCTATCCTTAAAAATACATATTTTTAAATTAAATTCTCTCACTCACCTGAAGCGGATATGGTAGCTGTCACTGTGGCACTTGACTGAGTTGTTCCCGCTCGCCGCTGCTTTTCCTGCTTGGAGGAGTTCATCTGGACAAGGGACTGGGCGGCGGACCACTCCAAATGCTCGCACAGCTGATCCTCTCGCTCCTCGCCCTCCTCGTCGTCCAGCTCGATAATCTCCCGCTTGAGCACCGAACGGGAGCTTCGCTTGGCCAGCGTTTTGAGGGGCAACTTGGCGCTGGCTGCCAGGCCATTTCCATTGGCATTCCTCAGCACTGTGGGGGTTTTATCCTCCGTCGCCGACTTGAGCTTGCCCGAAGAGCTTCTGGGCTTGGGACGGCGCCAGCTCTGCAGATCGGCAGCTCCACCGGAAACGGAAACCGTTCCCGATCCTGCAGCTAAGGCTGATCCCGCATTCGCTGCCGGCTGGACATACTTCTTGCTGGCACTCGCGTAGGCAATCGTCTGGATCTTGTTGCGATTGGGCAGTATAAAGTCCACGGACATGTTGCCACCTGCAGTATCACTTCCACGGGTCACCGTATCCGTTGCCGTATGCCTTGGCCTCCCTGCCGCTCTGCCAGTTTGGAGCTGCGGCTGTCGAAATTCCGGGAAGGAGGGACTTCCCCGCCACCGGCTTCCTATGTTTGCTTTGGGTTTTGCTTGAGGAGTGGGTTTAGGTTCTGGGGGGGAGTGGGTTTCCTTACGCTTAGATTTGTTTTGTATTTACTATGTAGATGTAGCACAACCTTCTTTGTCATCTGCAGTTAAAATGCTTTTGCTTTTTGCTGTTTTGCCCCCCCCTTTGTTGTGGCTCCCCCTTGATGCCTTAGCGTTTTGGCCCTCGTCTACTTCAACTTTGACATTGACATGAGTTGCCTTGAGAGTATTGCTGCGGTCGCTCCTTCAGCTTTGATTCCTTGTTGTTGTTGTTGTTATTATTGTTGCTGTCCCTTTGTGCCCCGGCTGGCATCCTCCTGCCGATGCCCCCGCAGATCCCTGCCGCGATCCCTGGCAGCTCGTGTATCCTGGTTGGCCAAGGATTCACTTTGCCACAATTGAAGGTATCTCCCTGGCGTTCTTCGTTGTTGCGTTGCTATGCTGCTAAGTTGCAATGTTGCAAGGTCCTGTGTGTGCCTTCTGCAAGGAATGGAAATATACAGGTAAATTAAATTGCAGTTATTTACCGGTAAGACGCCGGACAAAGACTCTGCCACATTTACATGCAAATAATCGTTGTTGTCTGCTCAAAGGATATAACATGCATATTATTAAAAATGGAAGAATCCTTGTTTGGGGATTTGTGAAATACTCGCTGGCAGTAAAATGGGACTGTTTTATAAGAGAGTTAATCATGTGATTTTATTATTAACTATATCTGAGATAACCTTGAAAGAGTAATCGAAAATTATAGCGTTAAGCCTAAAGAATAGATTTCTTAAATCCTTTCGTTTAGGGGAATAATAGAGAATCTTTTTGGGTACGTAAGCTTGGAATAATCATATTAATATATTACCTATACTTTTGAATATATTACAAATGGATTTAAAAAAGAACAAATAAGTAGAATGTTTGCTAATTTGATTTTATTTATTTATTATTTTTTATTATTTATTTTCTGCTAAATATCATAAAGCAAGAAACAAAGAATTCTTGATAATTGATTTTCGATTGAATATTATATTTTTTAAAAGGACATAATTTTTATAAAAGTTTTCAAAGGAGCCAAACAAGGAAGCTAAATCCTGCTAAATTTGATTATATTTATGCCTTAATAAAAATATATGCCCAGAAAATAAAGGAAGAGTATAGAAAATAGAATTAAATTTATTTTTGCTGAGGTTCCTCCTGAGATCCTAAGAAATAATAGTTTTCCATGGTTTAAAGGTGCAAAATGATTTATGTTTATATAAAACCTAAAAGTATAATACTATATTATTAACCCAAAGAAAGATAACGTGAAATATATGAATAAAGAACCATTTCCAAAATGCATAATAATCCACCCAGACTGTGCACCTGTGCGGGTCCCTGAACCCATAAAACTAGAGGAGCTTGAGGAGCTGGAGAAGCTAGGACGTCCCTAGGGCTGGCATAAGTGATTCCAGATTAGCCATTAGACCACCTTCAGTGTGGCGTTACCCCATAAATTGCAGGTAAATACTCTATGGCAACCATTAACTGCACACACTCTTCTTGGGCTTCTGCTTCTGCTCCTGCTTCTGCCATTCCTGGCTGCAACTGGCGGCAAGGAGCGAAAGCCGAGAGTCCCGAGACCGAAATTGCATAATTTAAGCGGCGATTAAAGAGCGAAAATTGTAAACAAGTTCCTGCAGTGGTTGCCAGTCATAATATTTACATTATAAATGCAGAAACCGCCGTGCAATCAGCAGATCCACGCACCCAGAGAGGGGCAGGATAACGCCACTTGGGGGCTGGGAGGACCAATCTAGGAGTGGTTGGGGGAAATTTGCAACACTTGATTACACTTAATTGATAAATTGTTATACTTTTTGCACTAAATTGCATGGTTTATACGCGGCGGCAGTTCATTTTGTGTGCGCGCGGAGAGGAGTAGAGAGAGAGAGAGACCGGGGTGGGTGGCAGGTGGAAAAGCAGAAAAGCGGAAAAGCTTCCATTGGAAGGTGGCGCACACGCACGCACACCGAAACTATCTATCCCTATCCCACGTTTAAAAATGGCGCATACACTCGCTGCCATTGTTTAGGAAATGCACTGGCCGAGATTTTCGCTTCTAAGCTTAACGATTAAGGATAATCCCGATAAATAATGCTTGCCTGGATGCTGTGCTGATTTATCACATGTTTTGGTCTATAATTTAATTAGGTAATGCCTGCGGTTTCGTGGGGAAAACTCTATGAAATTTCCTCTTTTTTCCGTTCGTTGTTCATCAGCAACAACAACTTGTTCACTCTGCACTTGTCGAATGTTTTGTGAATCGGAATCGAGAATCGCTCTCTCTCTCTCTCAGGGAGAGAGTAATCATTTCGAGAGAAAGTAGCGCACTCGCTATGGTGAAGCTTGAAGCGAGAGGGTCCTTTCACCGAGTACATGCAACAAATAGTCAACTGTTGGTTGCCTTAGCCTACCTCACTGTACCACCCACCACCCACCACCGCCCAACCGCTCTCTTTTCGCTCTCTGCCTGCCCCGCACTCGCTTTCTCTCGCACTCTCCGCTAGCTGCACATAAACAATGCGAGATTTTTATTGCATACTTTGCAGCTGCAGCGACTTATACACACACACGTCCAAGGAGCAGGATATATCCACTTTGTCACATGCAACACACGAATCGGGCATTCGATGAACCAAACCAAATCATGCATTAAACTGAGGGGGCTTTAAATAATTAATTTATTAGATACTCTTTACAAGGATAAGGGTCCTGAGAACCGGAAGGAATCTTAGGGATTTTCGTACTCGCTCTGATTTGTGGCCTGTTGTTTTTCGCACACTCACAGTTTTTCTTTTTCACTTTTCTTGTTTTGCTTTATGGATTTTTCTTTGCTTCTTTTTTGTTGTTGTTGTTGTTAGTTTTGCACTTGGTCGCGTAATTTAGCTGGACTTAATGTTTTATGTATTTTACAATTGTTATTATTATTATTATTGTGGTGCGGTGCTGGCTATTAAACTATGGACTTGTTTGGCCTGCCGCTGTGCGTCAGTTTTTGACGTACCACTCCCTTCTACTGTGCGCTTGGCATTCGCAGCTTTTCGCTGCCGCTCAGTTGGATCGGGCATACTATACATATAGATATATCCCTATGTGTGTGTGATTTACAGCGAGTGTGCGTGATTTCGGGTCAACACCAACGCACACTACTAAGCAGGGGGGTGGCTCAGCACGGGGTGGTTTCCTAGGGGGTTTTCAGTCAAAGGATTGTCAAAAATATAGAATATATAATGTGTCGTAGTCCTAGTAATTGGTTGCTATAGCTTATGCATTATTTTCCTGATTTATTCGAACCCGGAATCAATATACCCTAGCGCCCCCCCGCATACAAAGACACAACAAGTAGCCAGCAACACCATCAGACCCCCAGCCTCTGTGACATGCAACAACCCCGAGAGAGAGAGAGCGACTGTCACGGAGCAAGTGCTCATGCGCACACACTTGGTTCTCTCGCTGACCAACCAGCGAGACACACACACCAGGAAACGACACAGATCCTGGCACGGACTCGTGCCACACACACTTGTGGATTGCCGAAAATTATGCAACAGCACCGCCAGGCAGTAGGAGGAGGGTGAGTACGAGTACGAGTTCCAGCCACAACCCCCTGCTGGCTCCAGGAAGAAGCCAGGACCATAAGGATGTTCCCTCAAAAATACCCAAAAAACCAAAAGCCGGGGGTGTGTTTTGATGTCTGGCCAAACAAGCATCAGCATCAGCATTGGCATGGCGCTGGGTTAAAAATACTTGAGCCCAAATCTAAATACGAAAATCGGTATGGAGAAAAGCCAGCGAGCTTAGAAATAAATTATGAGCTGCTCCAGCTGTAAGCGTTTAATTTGGTATTGTTTTTCCTTCTTCCTGCCCTTTTTCTGCTGTCCATTCCAGCTAAATATTTAGCATAGTTGACAGCCGAAAGTTGCTCCTTTTTGAGGTTTTGGGTTTATTTCGTTACGATTCGTTTGGTTTGGTTACATTCGGTTTGGTTTGCTTTGTTTGCACAGGCCCGAGATGCTGGAATCGAAAGCGGGGCAGGACACAGGACGGAGGACACAACGGCCGCAAGGAGTCCATGGCCCGTGGCCCATTATTGCCCCCCCCCCTCGAAACCAAAAACCAGAGACCAGAGACCAAGGACCCCCCCTCTCAATACACTCCCTTGTGGTTGCCTTTTTTTTTGTGGCACTGCCGCTGGTGCTGCGTTGACATCGGTGCTTCCGCTGCGGGCTTCCTTATTATTCCTGTCACTAAGCCGCCCTTTAAATTCGCAATGAATGCCAAACAGCGAAACAGTTAAATGCTTTTTTTCCTCCATTTCTGTTTCGGTTTGGGCCTGGTCTGTTGTTCCAGCCGCGGAAGTGCAACACCAACCAACCAAACAGGCCAACAGACCAACCCAGAGCAGACCGGAACAGGATGCACCGAGAGAAAATCGTCGAAGTCAGCCAGCCACAAATGATGGGGATTTTTTAAAGATAAATTAAAGCCATGTGACTCGGTGTGAGTCAAGCTAATATTCGGTTCCTTAACCAAAGAACAATTTAAGGAAAAAATACAAATTAAATATTTCGCAGAGTATTCAATTCAATTTATATTTTTTTTAATATTTTTCAAAGTGCATTTCGAAATCGGGGTCAGGCCTGGGTTTGGGTTTTCGTCCTGGCAATGCTATTGGGACTTGGTCTGGGAAAGGAAACAACCGCAAGGTTACCCCCGTCCAGAAAAAGGGGTTGCTATTGAGTTGGCTGCGATGAGGCCCTGATGTCTCGATGTCCCGGTGTCCCCGAGTCCTGATGTCTCGATGTCCTGCCGCGTCGTCGGCTGCCTTCGCGGTTACATTGACCCTTTTTCCACGGGCGCTTTTGTTGCCGCTTCATAGGCTTTCTTGCCGTCAACGCTAATGGAGCTTAAAAAGTTGTCAAAGCGGCGCGCGGGTTTTATATTTTAATTTCAAAGTGCCAAAATAGAAAATGAAATGGTGCAGGAGCAGGGACAGGGCGGGGGCCTCATCAAAAGGGCTCAAAACAAGGCATCAAATCAACTGGGCGCTGTCAGTGGCAATCAAATGAGAGGGAAAAAATTGGGGAGTCTGATAACAGTGTTGTCCAAAAGAAGCCTGTTTTCTAAATCAAAAATTTAGATATATATTTTATATCTCTGTTAAGTAAATATATAACAAAGGATATCAAAATATATCTAGAATTCTTGCTTAAAATTAAATCATTTCAAAAGGAAACTCATAAGTTCTAGTAAGCAAATAAATCCCGATGACTTGCCCGATTTCTTCGCTCCCAGAGCTTATTAAAAAGGGATAAACTGACAGCACTGCTTGCATAGACATATACTTATATATATATAGATATAGTCTATGTCCGGGAATGTTGTGTTGGCGGGTGTTTTCTTTCCTTTTTTTTGCGGGAAGCAACTCCTGTTGCCCATTTATTGCCATATGCTGACAGTGTTGCTCGCGGGCAGTCGTCGTCGCGTCGGTGGCGATGGGGGCCAATTTGAGCTGTCATAAAAATGTACAACAACTGGCTACAAAGCAAACAATGCGACGAGTGCCAACAGCAACATCTACGGCTGAGGCAGCAACAGCAGCAGCGGCAGCAACAGCAACAGCAATGGCCGCATTCAGCAATTGTGCAAACAAATTGCTGTTGCACTTTACTTTTATTTTACGAGTGCGAATGCCAGAGCTTACTATTTTTTTCCACAGTCTCGTTGACGGACCAAGGGAGTCCTGAAGGCCTGAAGTGTCCATGGGTCCGTGGGTCCGACGTCCCGTTGTCCTGCTGATGGAAGCACCCCCACAAGGCCCCAGCCCTCGCTCTCGTCCCAACCAATTTGCATTTTACTATCGCTGCAGGTTTTTATAGTGGTTGCTTTTGCATTTGCTCTTACTTTTTGATGCCTCACTCGGGCTGGCGGTTCTTGTTCTGGTCCTGGTTTTATTTCCATCATCCCAAGCCACATCCTCCTCCCCGCCTTTGTGGAATTCGCCGGTCATAAAGTTTGCTTAACATGCCGCTGACGCTTTAGTATTTTTTCTCCTGTTAGATTCCGGATTGCAGAAGTCAAGCTCCTTGCCAGATGTAGACAAATACAAATACAAATACAAACAGGAACAGGACTCGGACACAGACACAGATGGAGAGAAAATCTCCGACTTTGACCGGCATTTCTAATGTGGTCTGTTATGGTTCGCCATCAATTATATCAATTTCTGGGCGAGAACTTGAAGTAAACAAAAGCACTTCAATGGCGGCTACTCAACTTGATTAGTTTGATCAAGGAAGCCAGCTCGATTCTTGTCAGGATTTATTGGCCAAGCGCACTTTGAAATATTTGTGAAATGCATGTAAGCCTGCAGGTAATGTGGCTGCCAATTCCTGGGAAAAGCTTTAAAGTGGATTAAAGGTTTAAGGAATTTATTGCCAATAAATATGAAAGAAACAAAGATATTTGGCTTAAATGCAATATTAAAATGGCTAATAAAAATCCCTTACATATGTCCCTAAAATGTAATAATAAATTCTTCCATTGCACAGATCTTTATGGCCCCAGTTATCCTTAAGATATATTAACCAAATTAAATGTACCGCATAATAACGAATTATAATTCGTAAAAGAACTCGAAATAAAGCCAGCTTCAAGTAAAGTTATTTGCCATATCTCCAAAGGCATCGCTCCCTTGGTTCCTTTGACTGCAAAATCAAAAATCCAGTCAAAGGGAACGCTCACACACAAACACTCCTAATCCATATTCCATCAAATTCCTTTTTAATACAGCAAACTCGAGTAAAATATAAACAATTTACAGCCACTTGCTAAGGTGAAATTTATTCAAAGTCCCATTCAATCGCGATGCCACTAAGCTCACACGGTGCTTTTCATTCCTGTTTTCCCCCCTGGCCTGGCCTGGCTATGGGTTTTTCCCTTTTTCCGAGCGATTTACGAGTCTGGCCTGGGTTCTGTGTAACCCACAGCCACCCCCTCAGCATTTTACAACATTTGTATTTATTTGGCGTCATGAGTTTAAGATGTTGTTGATATATGTTTACCGTTGTGTGACACACACACACACACGTGGCAAGTGCCAACTGCTGCAGCTACACATAAGTAAATTAGGATTTATGCTTTGTTCTATTTGAGCGCTGCAAAGCCATAAACGATTTTTTATGCACAGCCACTTGGTTGGAGCGGCATCCTGGTATCCCAGTCAGGATCCTGGCACACAGGCAGTAGCAGGAGCAGGAGCCGAAGCAGTTCGCACCTTGCCGAATACGATTTACGACTTTGAGCATGTGAGAACGTAAAATTGTTATAAATTTGCATGTGCAGAATGTGAAAGCAGCAAGAGGCATCTCTCTACTTTCGTACTAAAAGCCCAAGAAACCACTCTGAAAAAATTGTTTAAAATCGCCGTAAAATTTAGTGATTCCCTCGTAAAACTAACTCAAATCAAAAATTTAAAAACACGCAATAACTGTAGAATTTTCTAAAAGATTTCGCTAGGTTTCATGTTCTTATAATGTTAAGAAATTTGTGCAAAAGTTAGAGAGAAATAACTAGACTCTGTGAATAAGTTATTTAGATTTTTTAAGCTTTATTATATATGGCTGTTTCTTATTATATAAATTACTTAGCTAAACACTTTGAATTTAAATGAAAATGAGAGGTTAAGGAGTTTAACAAAATCTGTTCTCTTTAACAAACCTTTAATATAAGCTATAAAGTATTTAAATTAAAAATAAACCATTTAAAATAGCTTACAACATTTTTTAAAATTTTCTTCACACTTTTAGACGCCTTTAAAAAATGTTTAAAAGCCTCTTTGATTGTTATTTTAGTATTTAAACAATTAACTTAGCTTAAATGTGTTAAATTTAATATTTTTCAAAGTTAATAAAATCTTTCAAGAGCTGAACTAAGCATATTAAAGAATTACAGACACAAATCATCAATCAAGTGATTAGAATATACAATTTTCTAAGAGTGTACCCAAGTACAGGGACTCCCGCTAAGGAGGAGGCAATAAACCCAACTTACGGCCAAGATCAATCGCGGCGGCTTGAGCCAGTTAATGGCACATGAAACTGAACAACAGAGCACTCATGCTCTCGTCCCAATGCGAATCGCCGGCTGACAAAGGACCACCTCAGCAGCCTTCGCAGGACCATGGATATAGTAATACGGAAAAGGAAGGGCCCCAAGGATGTGTTCGCTGTATTTGCTTCCCAGGGCCAAGTGAGCGTAATTAATGCGATCAAATTTATCTGGCTGCATTAGGGCAATGAATGAAACCTGTAACTCATTTTGTCACCGAAAGTAAACAACCGGGGACAATGCGATGTAAACTGTTGCTAAGCCATCGCGTGTGTGCATATGTCGCGGCGCAAAGTTTTCCCTCCGCCGCTTTCCCAGTTGTTCCACCTTCTTTCTGAAGAATTTTCCCTGTGACCCACATGACTGACACTCCGCGATGACGCAAATCTTAAAGCCTCCGAAAACAGAGGCATATATAGAGAGAGAGAGTAGTAAGATGTTGTCGGCAGATAGTCCCCACTGGATTAATGCTGCCATAATTCCCGGGCCCTGCCTTCGGGGCTCGACTCGTGCTCAAGTGGAGTGGAGTGGAGTTCATTTAATATATCCGATAAAAGTATTTGCAATAAATCCTGTAAAAGCTAATGATTAATTGCTCTGTAGCTTTTAACGTCAACGCGCATACTAGGCACGGATTGTGTGTCAGACGCCAACAACGACGACAGCGACAGCAACAACAGCAGCAGCAGCAACATTAACAACAGCAACATGAAAAACACTAGACAACAAATAAGGATTTTTGGGAATATATAGAAAAGTAATCTGTTAAGAGAATATATTTTTAGGCATCATTTTCAGTAATATTCCGGCTTTAAAAGTGTAAAAAAATATATTTATGTAATATTATATTTAAAAAATATTTTACAAAGTATTTTAGTTACAAATCTTAATATTTAATAAATAGAAATATATATTTTGTTTCATTTCAAATGATATTTCACACTTAACAAATAATCAAGCATTTCAGTCATTTTAAAGCACTTAAAAAACACTTAATTTGGGTCTTTTTAAATTAAAAACTAACCAAAATATGAATTAAACAAATATATGTATCTTAGTTCCTTTTCTATTACTTCCTTTTCTTTATTCCCCTTGGAGCTTAGTGTAACCGGCAGCAACAAACAATGGCAAAGCCAAAAGTGGCAGCGACAGTGGCCAACGTGGCGTATGAGTAATTCGACTTTGACGCCGCTGCGCCGCGCGTGGTTTTGCCTACAGCCACAGTCACACTCACTCGCCCACACACTCTCACACCCGTCAGGACACCCACACACACACACACTATAGCGCACATTTGTCTCTGCTGTTAGTGTATGTTTCATGTTTTGCGTTATTGTCGCTTCAAGTAAAAACACAAAAATATTTATTTCAAATGAGTCCTGTGTACAACTGGGAACTGCGGAAACCGGTAAACAGACTGCTTTCTCTGTCCAGCCCCCTTCGACGACGGCCACGCCCCCGTAACGCCCATACCCGGTAGATACCCTGCAGGCTAGGCTATACCCGATTTTATAGCCGAATTTTTATTGGTGTTCTATACTTCGTTTTTTTTTTTTTGGGTTTATTTCGATTTTTATGGAAATGAATATTTAGTAAATGTTATTTAGTTCTGTTTTTTGTGAAAGAAGTTGTAGGAAAATATTTAAAGAGGGAAGTCTTTAGGGATTCTATTAAGATTTTTTAAGAGGTTTAAATAAATTTTTAAGTAGATTAAAATTAATAAATTTCTAGACAAAGTGCATTACTTTATACAATATTTTTAAAGGCTTAACTTAACTTCCTGTTGTGTTTATTATTGATAGGAAAGTCTTGATTTATATTTGTTTTAAACAATGTAATGGATAAATATTAGTAATATTTACTAATTCTTTTAAAATAATTACCTTAATTTTTTTTAGTAAATGTATTGTCTTAATTAACTCTTACACTTCCCTCTAGTATTCCTAAAGAGTTTGAATATTTTCAAGAGTATTCCTTGAGCTATATTTTCTTCTTCCTTTGGGTTACCCAGAAGTCGTACCCCCCTGATAATGCGGAATAGCCTTGCTTTCTTTTTTTTTTTTTGGGGGAAATTCTTTTTTGTTTTTTTCGGTGGGTGGCAAAAGTAACTTTCGGGGGGTGGGTTCGGTAGCTTCGCTTCGGTGGCTGGCGCCTTTTTCATGGCAGGAGTTGGAGGGCGAAAGACAGCATTTGCCATAAATTGTGAAAGTGTCAACGAAAGGCAAAAATACACACACACACAGAGACACACTCACAAGGGCAGATGGAGACACACGCACGCACGCACTGGGGGAAAAACAATGCTAACGACATACAAACAAACAAATCTATACTCATTTCGGCTACTGTACCCTGGGTCCTGTGTGGGGAAGCAACACGCACGCATATTTATTTTGAACACATCTTTTTTTCGTCCTCGTCCTCGAAATCGTCCAGCTACAAATGCGTTATATAAATACGCATGGAAATAAATGTGGAAATATATATATACATATATATATCGGGCATAGATTGCCCTTACATATCTACGCATATTGTTCTAATCAGTGTTTCTGGCCTCCTTGGCCTGGCCAGGAATGTCAATTTTTTGTTGCCTAATTTATTTGGCCGGGCAGCAGAGGGGAGAGATTCTGGGAAACCACCACCAGCAGCAAGGAGTCCAAGGAGCAAAAAAGGGGGAGGAACTTTTGACACCCAACAGAGCCGCTTCAGCTGATTATTGTCATGACCGAAAATTCCCGGCATAAGACCCTCAGATTTTTCGGGTGAGCGGAGGGGGAACTTTGCATAAGCTTCTTCGCTGCCTGCTCACTGCTCCTTTCTGCTCCTTGTCCTGGCGCTGACATCTTATGGAAGATGGATAGTTCTGTGGCGTGGTCAGGTACAATCGATGGCCGTTGGCCAGCATATTTATGGTCGCCACGTGACCTTGCCCTGACCCCTGGCCAGCAAAGTCCAAGTAAAGAGTTTCCCTAAGCCAGCCAGGATTTTGAATCCTGCGGAGAGATGGAGATGTGTGCTGGCGAGCGTTAGCTGCCCGAAATAATTAATCTCCTTAATTGAATACATGCGATTATGAATCAGCAGCGAGGACAAGCACTTACCACAATTACTGCATTAATTTCCGCCACTTGTCGAGACTGGCCAAGGCCCGAGGGTTAGGCTTTTCCTTTTGGGATTCACTATGGAATAGGTTTTCTGGGATTAAGACTTTTTGGGGGTTGAGCTTATAATGAAAAGGAATAAGTGACTCGACTTAAGGAGGACCTTTTCCTTGTTATAATGGAAATTATTGCCTACTTGCAGGCGGCTTGTTATTTTTGTATGTAAACATTTCCATAAAGGGGAAACTTGAACTAACTAGGCAGATATTTTAAACATAAATTATAGTCTCTTAGGGAAAACACTTTTATCTTTAAAATTAAGAATAGTAGCGGGAGTTAAACAAGACTTATACTGTATAAAAGTATATGTATCTTTTCAGCTTGTTCTCTTTGAAGTCCTTAAGCCAAATAAAAATTCCCATATGACACATTCCTCTCCCTTCTTCAAGAAAACAGCATACCCTCCTTGTAATACCCAAGTCCTGGGCACAATATTCATAAGTAGCGCTTGCTTGTTTGCTCGTCCAAGAAAGCGGCTAGCATCTGGCCGGGGGCGTTGGTCCAGTGTTCCACTAAATTGGACACATCTGCACAGTTTTTCCCCCCTATTTCCCTTGCCTAGCCCCGCGGGATAAATGCTCCTTCCCTTTCTCCACCCACTTTTTGGCAGCGTGTCGATCTTGCGAGTCAAATGGCGGCACGCATGGCAAAGTTTTCCAGCTATATACACGGCTATATCCAACTCCAGATCCAGCTCCAATACCGACTGCCGAGCTGCGTGAAATCCCCGCACGTTTCCGCATTTCCACAATTCCACATTTCTATCCAGAGTCTGGCGCATTTGCATTTGGCTCCGCTCTTCGCCATACACAATTTGTATGCTTAAGTAAGCCCACTGCGTGCATGTTTCTAATGGGCGGCACAAAAGGTTAGGTTACCTGATGCTGAACACGAAAAAAAACACGCTGGAAAAGCGGCTTTCCCTTCCCTCCTAGCCCCAGACCGCCACTGAAAACTCATTTCGCCTCGGGCGTGACTTTTATAGCACTTTGTTTCCGAGTAGCACAGCACAGCACAGCCCAGTACAGCCGGAGAGAAAACCAGAACCCAAACTTGCTAACAAAAAAACGGTAAATAACGAAAAACGAAAATAACACAGAAAACAGAAAACCAAAAAATAAAGGTAGAAACTTTCGAAAACCCAAAGGTTTGAATACCCTTGCCTAGGAATCTATTGTTGTTCTGACAGCCAAGAGATGGGTTTGAAAAATAGAAATGGAAAGCCCCTTTTTTATTTTAAATTAAATTAAATAATAACTGGTTTTCCAGGGCCAAGTTATCTATTTAAAAATATTTCTAGAGACTTGAAGAAATGTATTATTTATATATAAAATATAACCTTTTATTATTTACTATTTTTATTTACTTTAATTATGCGCTTCAGTAAATTAATCGGAAAGCTATATTTTTGGGAAGTTTCTAGTGCAATCTTTGCTTTATTTATTTTCTTATTTTAATTTCGAAATTATTCTATATCGCTTACTTAATCCGATTAGCTAGAATTATATACAATTGACTTTACTCAATTTTTAGCCAAGATTCAATTAAGATAAAGCAAAGGTAGACACCAATATATTTAGCAAACTTTCAGGTAATTATAGATCTCTTATCAAATCACAATCTTTATAAACATTAAGACAATGCTGTTCTGTTCAGTCTCTAAAAAGGATACCCAGGCATTAGATATATTCTAAATACATTTTTAAAACCCAGAAAACTTTTCATTCATTCACTTTTTTATTGAAAATAAAAACAGCGACATGAAAAGTCAAACAAACTCTGAAATAAATGATGAACTCTAGCAATTAACCTCTGTCAGGGTATACAAATGCGAAAATCGTTTGAAACAAATGGATTTTGCGAGAGCCGCAAAACGCATTGAAAACTTTTGCCTGTTCTCTGGCAATTCCAAAAATGCCAAAATGCTATACACACCCACAGGGAGAAAACACACATTTGTGTATGGTGTTATGGCTGATGTTGTTGCCGAACTTATCAACACGCCGATCACTTGCGACAGTTTCCGCTCTGCCTCAGATACTTGCACACAGGGCGACAGGACCTAATTGCCCCGCACCCAGTTACAGTTCCATTCCCATTCCCATTCCCATAACGAGTCCTCCTCAACCCCTCTCCAACCCAACCCCCATTCAAGGTGAGCAATGTAAAAACTTCCTGTGCACTCATTTAGTCCTGCTGAGCTCTTGTTGCCGTTGTTGTCCTTATGTAAGCAGGCAGCAGCAGCAGCAGCAACAGCGACATCAGCAACACAACGTAGCAGGAGCAACACGCCCCGAACACCGCACCGAACAATACCCAGAAAATAAAACGAAAGGAAGAAAAAAACGGATATAGAAATTCAATACTTTGATTCGTGCCACAAGCAGAGCCAAGGAAGTGCAACCATACAAGGTAACCAAATAGCAGGACAACACGTACTACAGGCACTTGTTGGGAAGTACCATTTACACTGAGAGAAGTAAGTGAAATAAAGGTAAATATTTTACTGGAAATAAACTTAACAGTAATATATTTTTTAATGTATTTATAAGAATATAATAAGGCCTCCTGACAAGGCACAAACTTTTGCTAAGGCTTAAAAGTCCACAAATAAACTTAACTTAAAAAAACCAACTGGTTTCCCTCAGTGTAGGGCGGTTCGGGGTGTGCTTTGTGCGCTGGGTAACAACAAGATTTCCAAACTGCACTGCACTGGAACTTTTTCGGGCAACATTGCTGCATTATACTTAGTGGTTTCCACTTGATTGATGCCATCTGTTTGCTACCCACCCAAAAAAAAAGAAAATATAAAAACTCAACTGAGAACGAGGGGAAAGTTCCCGCCGCCCAACGCTCAACGCCCAACTATAGAGAACTAACGATCGACAGAAATACGTTTGTAATTGCCAAGCAAGTTACGTAGGAGTTACTTACGTACTAATAACAACAGCACGCAATGTCCTGCGTCCTACGTCCTGTGTTGCTGTTACTGTTCCGTTACCGTTGGCCTTTTGGCGTGGGAAAGTCCTGCGGACCTACCGTTGGCTAATTACTGATATATAGATATCCGGCGAGAGTGTAACTATTAACTGTCGGCCCAGGCCTCGCATCCGGTTTTCAGCAGGCAGGTACAGGGGCAAGGACTCTCTGGGAAAGCTCTTCTCCTCCTTTCACATGTCTGCCAATTATAAGCAACTAAACCACAGATAAGAGCGGATGCTGAGGCCATATATCCCTGGCCCGCAACCAGACGAACCCCAACAGCCCCCGCAGCCGAGTTCTCAGCCTCCGCCTGGGCCGCATCCTCATCCTCCCAGGGATGTGCTGTCAAAGCGACGTGACTAAGTGGTGAAAAATGATTTCGTGGCTACGTGTGACTCTACGACTACTCTCTGTGTCGCTCTGGCCGGGAATGAGCGGGCGTTAAGCGTTCACGGCTTCCTCTGGAGAAATGCCGGAGCATCAGAACTCTTTGGAGAACAACTGGTGAGCTTGGGGAACCGGAGAAGCCACAGCCATCGAGAGGGTCACTTGACGAGATACCTCCAGGGGGTCGGAAGGGGGAACTGAAAATAATGGGGGAACTGCTGAACGGTATGGGCATCGAGCTGGGAACTGAGTGCATGTGCTGGAAGTGTTGTGCAATCGTCAAAGGATCAACGATGAGCATGGCGATGAGCTCGGTTCGTGAGGGAAATTTATCACAGGCTTCACAGGGAACTTCCGCTTTTCTTTACAGGGGGGGAAATGAGATTTAAAGAGAAAAGCATCCACTGAAATAGTTTAACCCTCGAATATGAATATTACCTAGATAAAGGATAAGAAAGGCAAAGCCTATCTCGCTTAAGTAATGAAAAACGGGAAAACAATAGAAACCTTACAGCAGGGATCTGTAACATTAACATATCCAAGGGTTAATAATCTAACAAGATTATTTATTGAAACATCTTTAAAAAGGACGCTTAATATCTAACGTTCCCCTATTGTAAAGATAAATGGAACTCAATCACTTCTTCCTTTTTTATTCCATCATTCTTTCACCTCAAGGATTCTATCACTTGCTGGATTTTCCATTTTAAGCCAAGTCGGAAGGATTCTCTTGCATATCTGTCGCCAATCCCAAGAAGGCTTCCTTTATCCTAGCCAAAGGAAATACCTCCGCTGTCCTCCTGTACGGTCTTCGTCCTTCTGCTGCCGCGTGTCACGCTGTCTTCGCTGGTGTCTTGCTCCCCTCTCTCAATTCTCGTTTCATCTCCTTTCGCACCTCCATCTGCATCAGCACCTCCATCTCCTTCTGCTGCTACTTCTCTATGTCCTGCATCCTTTCGCAGCATCCTTCTTCTGGCAGTCTGGCGTCGTTGTCTTGCTGCCAAGTAGCACTCAAAGTGAGTTTGCGACGCATTGCCGCATTGTCGCTACTTCATCAGCAGGAGCTGCTGCCGCTGCTGAATCTTCGGCGAAAGCTATGGCTACAGCATCAAGTGCAAGTATCCATGTCCTGGCTGCACTTGTGCAGCATCTCCTCTCCCACCACGTCAACGCCATCAGCCGCCGCCAGCCACCAGCCACCCCTTTTCCTACACAGAATGTTGCCAGTTGGCAACTGAGCGTCCGCAGGAAATGAATACGTGTTGAATATTTGTCGAGTTGAAGCACAAGGACATGTAGGATAACATAAAGGATGGGCTTGCCACATCACTCTCACTCCCCCCGCCCACAGCTGCTGCTGCCAGCACCCCGTAAGCAACATCAACATCTACATACAAGGCAAACAAGCTTGCTGGCAAGGATACATCTGCGGTCAAGATAATGGCTTTAAGAAAGGACTTGAAGTTAAGAAAATATTGGTAAAATATTTTTTAAATTAATAAAATGTAATTAATAAATTAAAACAAGAGAAGCAACTTTAATAAATATAATGATTAAACAAGGAAGTACATGAACTTTTTACTCACAAGTTTCCTCAACTTTACTGAGAAGCTAGTCGGTGTTCAAATGTTAGAAAACATATTTTTATTGAAGCTCAATTTGAATATTTTAATACATATATTAATTTTTAATAATATTTGAAACCCCAAATCCATATTTTTATGACCCAAATTGTCTGCCAGTGTGACTCGGAGTGTATCCATCTACGTGGATGAGCTCCATGTGTCGCTTAGCCTTGCTGGCCGGGCTAATGCGCAAACCAAATATGATATACTATGCAGGAATGTATATGCTGCGGATATATGTGCGGCGGAGCATCTGCCGCAGATTTGCAAGCGTTTCACAAATGGCAACAGCAACAACAAAAACATCAATAGGAAGAAACAGCAACAGCAGCAGCAGCATCAGCATCCCATCAGCAACAAGCTGCAAGGACCAAGAACCAAGGACCAAAATGCCAGCTGCTGCAAATGGCACGCATGAAAATGAAAGGCCCATCGAATGGGCGCGTTCATTGAGAATTTATTTCAATAAGAGAAAAGGGAAAAGAGAGAGAGGGGAGAGCAGAGGGGAAAAGGATCTGAGGCAGCACTAAAGGCCATCGGAAACTATAATCACGTATGTGCATATGGCCAAAGGCAACACGAGACTGGATGCCAGGATGCTCGTATCAGCGCTAAGTGCTCTTGTTGCATGCTGCACAAGTAATTAAGATTAGTGACTCAATATGCACACAAACACCAGCGTTAATGTGTGTGTGAGTGTATGTCTAAGGACAAGATTCCTCAGACAAACAACTTAACTTGTTTCTTTGCCATCCTGCTAGCTTTGTTTTAGCTGCACTTGGCGATAACTTTAACAGTATCTCAGGGATATACAGTCAAAATAAGTGCAGCTGAAGGGAAAATATATCAAAATGAAGTCCCTGAAACCAAGGATAAGCTAAGCTATAAATTTCTATAAACATAAAAAAGTTACTAGGTGATTAAAAATATAAAACTATTGAAGAATATGTAGAATTTTATTATAAAAAAACTTTCAAAGTTTAAAACTTCACCTTCCTACCCCCAGGATATTTTCCCTACCCAAAAGAACATCCTATTCCCAAAATTACAGTGCACTAAAGTACTTGGCTTTAATTTCTATCTTCTCTAAGTAATGTGTATCTTCACATGGCTTCCCTTGCACTTGGAATTACCAATTTACACAACACAGATTTGCCGAAAGCAGCTTCCTTTGTCTGGACCAAAGAGAGTGTTGCCTGTGTAATTCCCACAAATTGAAGAATCAACTCGGTTCCCTGATTGATGCCAAACCCTCCGCAGTTTTGACTTCTCAGGGGCTTTAATTGAATCAACTGCTGCTGGAAAGAAAAGGAAATGCATCAGCAGGCTGATTTATTCAAAGTATTCCTTAGATTCCCTCAATATTCCCGAACGGCTGTCTGCCTGAAAGCCATTAGTTTATGGATGGCAAACAAAACAAATGCCGAAGGGGCGCTAACCTAAGCCCAAAAACCCAGGACTCTGATCCCTATCCCTATATCCCATCCCCCATCCCTATATACGGAGTCCTTATCCCAGTCCCGAAACTGAAATTCAAGATCTGGGCGCTGCAGAAACCAGAACCTAGGAGCCAGGACCTCGAATCCATGGAACCCATAAGCAGAGCAGCGGGGTCAGGAATCAGGAATCAGCTGCTGCTGTTGCATCGGAAAATGCAAAGGAAAATGAGAAGCGGAATAATGCCAATGTGGACAGCTGTCGGAAAATTGTTGAAAGGCGAGTGAAAAGCGGTCGAGTCTGTCTGCCTTACTCTATGGGGTTCATAGAGCAGCCTTGGGCTGCTTTTTACAGGGGTTTTTGTCCTGGCATCACCAATCATCATAATCATGCCCAATGCAGTTTTAGGCACTGTGAGAAAAATCTAGGAAATTAATTAGCTTATTTGTTAGAAAGATATTTTATTAAATTATTTTCGTAAAGTATTTAGTAACAAGAGGATGCTTGTATCCATTAAAATATTTTTGTAATGGTATTTTAATCCTTAAAAATATACGTTTGTCATTTTCCCTACATTTTCTCTTATTGTAATCTCATAAAATCTATTTTTTCAGTGTGTTTGTTTATGTAGATCATCGAATGATGTCCCGTCTGCAGATCGCTGGGCGAGTCCTTGTCCTCTTTATTTTATTTCTTTTTTGTTTTTCCTTTTTTTTGCCTGGCCAGGTAGAAACTCTGGACCGCACCTCAACTTTCAGGCTAGGGTTCGTGCCCTGCCCCTGCCCCTGCCTCCGATTTGCTCACATGTGAGGCGCAGAGAGGTCTTTGAACCCGGGGTTTCGTCTAACGATTTGTGGGTTTCATTCGCTTTGTTGGCCGACTGCAACAGCTGCCACTTTTGGTGGAAGGAGACAGGCGCAGGGCAGGGACAGAGGAATCCCTATACCGATCCCTATACCTATTCCCAAGAGATTTCCCCGCCATCCGCTATATATGTATATGTACATATTTTTTAATTCGTCCGAAAGTCCAAACAAATGTAATTAAAAATACAAAGTTTCGAATTACCGGAATGTTAACTCGTAACTGGAACTGGACACACGCTTCGAGTTGAGCTCTCCGTTTTGGGGAAGCCTCGCAAGTGAGTCCTTGTTGTCCATATCCTGTTGCCGGATATGCTAATAAGTTGGCCCATCAAAACTGGGCAAAGTGCAATTTCGGGGCGGCGATGACGTAAACTCGCCTTTATTTCATTGCCTGTTGTTATTGTCCTTTTTTTTGTATTGTTTGTTACCTGTTTGCTGCCCGTTTGTTTCTATGCAGAGACGCCAAATGCCAAAAAGGGGGTGGTGGTGGTGCTGCAGGGTGGAAAATGCGGTGCCGTGTTGCTCTGATGATGATGATGAGGATGACGATGGGGTGGAATGCTCGCCAAAGCCATTCGAAAAGGAGTAACAATGAAATTACAGCAGGAACAGGAATAAATAGCATTTGGGAAAAACTCGACAGCGCCAGGACCCAAAAGGATATACCGAAAACTCAACGCGAACCCGAGACCGAAACTCAAACTCAGACTCAGACTCACAGACAGACATCGCGAATACAATAAAGATGAAAGAGAAGTCAATTGCGGAGCCATCGAAGCGTGAATACTCTTTGTCGGCCCAAACTGATTGGTTTATGGTGCCATAAACTACACGATTCATATGCCAAAGACGACAAAGGATCCGCACGGATTCCGATTCGGATTCCGTTCCGAGGTCTCATCAAAGGAAGCTTTATAAATTACATGTTGCTCGGGTTTTTCCGCTTTTACATATATGAACCGTACCTCGATTGTTTCAGTTTTCGCATTGTCTGGGTCTTTAGCACAACTTTGGGGTTAATCCTTGGCACATATGTCCGCGAATCAATGGTGTTTAAGGATATCACTTATCGGGATAACGGAAATCCAATCGGGAAAGGTATAAAAATGCTATAAAAGTGTGTTAATCTTTTATTAAATTGCATGTGAAATATGTTTGACTTTCAAGCAGAGTTTAAAATTTATCAAAATTAGGGGGGAAAAAATTTGTTAAATCGATTTTTGCTTTACAAATATTTTGACGTAATATTATCATTATCTTAATAATTATTATTTTACAGAGTAATAATGATAAAACAATTTGTCTTGAAAATATCAGAAAAAAGGATTAATATATTTTACATTTGTTATTTAATTTCCTAAGTAAAGAAAATTATAAATAATATTTTTTTTAATAATTCTTAATATGTTACAAATAAGTATAAGTTAATCTCCTTGAAAAATACAGAGAAATAAATAATATTTTCGATATTTCAAGAGCATCAGCTACCCAAGAGTATAAACCCAACATTCATAAACCTAACTTTTGTCTCTGCTAAATATGTAATTGCTCGTGTAAATATAGACATCGCATAATTTTTCAAGCTTCTGTTGCCAGAGTTCCCCATACCCTCTCCTATAGGGCATGCATAATATACCATTCCGAATCAGACCCAGACTCAGTCTGGTACTCTCGTGCTGCTGCCACTTTAATACATCATTGAATGGAAAACGGAATGAGCATGCCAGACACCTGGCTCACTTGGGCCCTCTACCTTTGTGAATTTTTACCTCGCAACTCTCATACCCTCGAGCCTTAGACTCAGACTCAGACTCTGGCTCTGCCTGTGGCTCGCTTTTCCCTTTGGCTTTGCCTTGTTTTGGGTGCAGGCAGCAGGAGCAGCAGCAGCAGGAGTTTGCCGCAGGACTCGAAGGGAAGGAAAAGGGAAAGAGGAAGGAGGAAAGGATCAACAGTTTCTGGTTATAGTTCGGCTACAGCTGCCGCCGTCACTTCCGTGCCACGCGAGCGTCACACTTCAGGCGACCCCGAGCGAGTGAGTCGAGCGAAAGGGATGGCGAATCGCTTTATATACAGTGTTTGCTCCTAAGTGATATCAATTTGTTATAAAAACAGATGTTTTTTAAGTAAAATTAAAGAATTTAATTAATAAATTGCAAAGATGATTTAAAACATTTAAGTGATTTTCTAAAGTTAGTTATGAAAAGAGGCAGATAAATATTACGAATTTTAATATGATAAAATTTCCTAATTATTAATATTAAATTAATTTTATTTTAAAACAACTTTTTCATTGTAGAAATTAAATACTTTTCCTTTGAGCAAGGTCCTTAGCATGTTCAGTTTTAAACCTTCACTGAAACATATCTGTTTAAGCTTCGAATTATTATAAAACCCTCATAATAAATTTAATTTTCTGAGTTAAAAATAATATATAAATATTAATCATTGATATTTCTTTTTATACGATTTTTTTGTGGTATTCTTTATAAAGTTTTCACTGTTACTATAGACTGGGGGCAGTTATAGCCAAAGTTTCGGGGCAACTCGCTAGGCAACCAACGACGCCAAATAGCCCCTGGCAAGCTGACAAGCCAAATGGCGACTGCAAGTGGGGTGCGGACTTTATGTCCTTTTCGCTGGGTGGGAGTTGTATATATCACCCACTGAGCCGAATAAAAAAAAAATGAAAAATGAAAACCACCCAAAACAGCTGGGCCAGCTGCAGCACTTGTAGAGCATTTCCTGCTTGGGGGTCCTGCTTGCATAGCTCCTGCTCCTGGCTGCAGCTCCTGCTGCTTTTTGCACGCTCGCAAGCGCGCTCAACTGAATCCCCGCAACTGGGCTGTGCGGTGCACCTTGGCTGGACTGACACCACCTCCCTCGAAACTAAATAAACTAACAAATTTAAACTACAATTAATATAACGAAGTTATGGATACCCTTATGTTTAAAAAAGGAACTGTGGGGATAAGTATTAAATCATCAGAAATATGAGCTTTTTTTGAAGGCACTCAATAAAATTTGTCAATGGGTAAGGGGCTTAACAGATTTAAATATAGATATAACCTTTCAAAAAATTAATTTCCAAGCAATTTTAATAAAATTTACAAGCAAAAACTCACCTAATTTCAACTATAACCCAAAGGACCTCAATTAAATATGTTCAAATACAAGTAGATATCATTAAATATAAAATTTTCAGGCACTCAACCAGCTACATCAGTCGAAACCGATCAAGTAGCCGTAATGGTCCACCTTTAGTACCCAAAATGTGTCAGAAGCACCACCCCTTGAACCCTGGCAAGCCCTTAAGTCCATTTGAAATACCTCCTGGCAGGGTATAGAACACGGAATAAACAAAAACTAATAGCACCCAAACTTAGAACACACCGCACACACACTCACTCAGTGCTCGTAAAACACGAAACAGGAAAGGCTGTCGCTGCATTAACCATAT
This sequence comes from Drosophila mayri, assembly GCA_008042485.1. Classification (NCBI taxonomy): domain Eukaryota; kingdom Metazoa; phylum Arthropoda; class Insecta; order Diptera; family Drosophilidae; genus Drosophila; species Drosophila mayri. Next base: position 73,319 of record VNJN01004545.1, on the reverse strand, counting down.
TGTCCTTGTTCCAGGTGAGCGCGCCCCATGCCGCCCAGTCCGTGGTCCTTTGCCGGCTGCATAATTTGGTAGCCGCTTTTCCTCCTCCAAACAAAACCATTTCTATATTCTATATTTTCCTGTCGTGACGCGTGGCCAAGTTCCGATTCGCTAGCCAAAGCCCCGGCCATATGCCTCCGAGCTTGAATCGCCTCACTGCCTCACCATCTGCAGTTCCAGATCGAGGCTCGGAGGGAGTGTGTGTGCGCGTGGCCAGCGGCGATCGAGGTACCGAATTCCTGCCTTCTTCTCCTTCTTCTTCCTGCCTAAAGGATATGCAGAGTGGAGGTGGAGTGTCGACTAACGAAGCGCAACAATTTCGTCGTGGGCCGCACAAAGCGCATCTTGTTGGGAATCGCCTTCAAGTCTGTTGGCTGGAAAAGCAGATTACCATTTGCAAGGAGTCGTGTGCCACTAGAGTGGTGAAGTCACCACTAGAAAGGAGGACATGCACGGCAAGAAATTTTAATTAGAAGGATAACAATAATAACTTTCAATTTTGTAAGATGTTTGCTTATATTATTATTTAATTCTTAAATAAAAATCAAATATTCTTTAACCTTTTTTATGCCCTATTTTTAGCTTAATAAAATATTAGTTTAGTTAATTTCTCTCAGTGCCACCTGAGTGGGGTTGAACTGGGCATATTTAAGGCTTCTAAGTGAGGTGCCAGGACGAACCCAATTTTTTTCTTTATAATTTATATTTTCTTTATAATTAGTGCAACCGAATTCCACAGATGGTCTATACGTTACATTAACGTTCATATTTACATACCAACGTTCATTTTCAAGGAATCCCCTCCACCCCGACTAGGTCCTTATGGCCTGTCACCTACCGAGATGGATGGACAGATAGATCGCTGTGGCACTTCTTAGTTTTCCTCCAAAAATGTCGAAATAGTTTAAACAAGGAAACCCTATAAAATAAAAAGGTTGCATCTGCTTCGAACTCTGGCTTTCCAGGGCGCAGGAAGTGGGATGAGCCCAGGACCCTGGGGGATACCATAGAAAGCCGAATTAAATTTCCAATGAAATATATGTGGAGTATATATTCTTAAAGTCCTGCAACTGCTGCACCAACAGCACAGAGAGGAGCCAAGGACTAAGCTTGTCTGAAGCAGACAAATTGTCTGTTGTCGCTGGCTAATTAAAAGGTTAAGAACTTTGTAATTTAAGTGTCTGATTATGCAAAGCTGAAGCTCCCCTTCAGCTAACCGAAGCTCCGCTTTAATTAATTAGTTTTGTGTGTGTTGGACTGACTAGCAAAACGAACAGATTATGCTATATATATGTATATACATTCTGCAGTACGTTTTTAAGATTTTTGAGCAGCTATTAAGAGCTGTTGCTTCAGGGTTTTAAAGGGGGCTTAAATTGGGTATTTCAAATGATTTTTTAAAATAATTAAACAAGCAAGAAAGTAAATTAACTAAATACTGCATAGTCTCTCTAAATATGAATAGTTTCAAGATGAACGTTAAAGAAATTTCAATGACAATGAACAAGATATAAATTATAAATTCTTTTGCCTTGGGAAATGACAGCTTTTTTATGTATTTTTAATGTGGAATATATATTTAAATAACTAACCAATAAAAAGTATATAAAATATCCTTAACTTTCTCAAAAATAAACTCTGCAGAATATATATTTATTAGGTTCCTCTCTTTTTTAGTGTGCCATGAAAATGCTAGTTTTCTTTTTCGGGGCCAAAAAGCGAGTTGATTTCATCCTCGGAGTGTGGCATATGACACATCCAGCTGTCAATCAAAAGCAGCTCCGCAGGAGCTCTCCCGGCACGATTAATCATCTACCGATTTCGAGTCCGCACTCATATCCGACCCCTGATCCGGAAAGTAAACCACTTATTCATGGCCAATGGAGAGCATCGAATGGGGAGCAAGAGTGGGCAGTAGTTACTACATAGTAGTTTGTGCTGTTTATCTTGTACTAACCGAGTTAGGGCCAAGGACTAAGGAGTAAAGACTATGGACTGAAGACCCATCAGCGACTGTTGCATACCCTCGAACCGTGGTCCTTTTACCCCCACACCCCACCCCTGTGTCGCTGGCAATTTGTTCAAAATCAGAACCGAGCAACAAATGCAATGCAACAGCAATTAACTTGGCACAACTGCCACATTCTGTGCAAAATCCACCCCGTGAAATGCCCGAAGGATAGGAGGGGTGCAGGGACATGGCAGGGCAGGGGAGCCCGAGGCGTCCAAGAGCCGCGAGCCAAAAAGTTCCGAAAGGGCCAAAAGAGCCATGAGCCAATTCAGGTATGCCCGAGAGCGAGGCGGGCGGAGGGGTGGGGTGGGCGGAGAAATGTTGGGAGAAATGGTAAGAGAGAGGCGCAACAATTTCGAAATGGGAGAAGCAACAGCGGGGAATATTTTGGCAATGAAACACTTCCTGATTGTTGCCTGTTCTCTGGGGAGGTTCTAAACGAAACGATTTTGGAGAAAGTCATATGAAATTGAATATTTAAAAGGGGGTTTAATTAGCAAGAACCCCCCAAAAACCCAACCCTTCTACAAAATACACTGCCCATATACCTTTTAATTTATTTTAATACTATTTCCTTAGGTTTTTTTAGATTCAAACGTCTCTAGGATCCCGCAGGATGAGCAACAGCAATAGCAACAGCTACGCTTCCTTGCTTGGGGGTTGGCATTTTAGGGGCTGTGTTTGTGTTCCTCTCCCAGGAGTTCCGCTCTCGCCACGACAGCCTTCGGCTCGCCTCGGCTGCCGCTTTGCTAAGGGTAACAACACCCCTTATAAGCAGGGCTTCGGAACGGAGCACTCTCATAAGCATTCAAGAGTTGCTTACGTTCGGTTCGTTCGCATTTCTTCTCTATCTTATATAATATTATATTTTCTCCTAAATCAATTTTTTCACTACCAACAACAAACAACAATAACAACTCTTCTCAACTCGCGTCAACCTTAACTTAACTTTTACCAAAACTACAATCTGTACAATCTATACAATCTACAACTCTGTCAACTCTTTCCGTTTTACTGAAACAAAAACAAAACATTTATTTTTCGACTCGACAACATCGATCAAAAGTTTTGTTTCAAATTGTTTACCAACCACAAAATAAAAATAATAACAAAATAAAAATCCGAGTAAAAACAAGGAGGAGAGCACGAGTACAGCAGCCAAACGAGAAGGATATATACCACTAATAAACCGAAAAATAAAGCCCCCAAACGTTATGTTTTGAGTCCTGTTCCCCGTGTAAAAACAAACGTAAAAGTAAACGTAAACGCAAACGCAAATGTAAAAATCGATAAGCCACACGCAGCCAGCCAACTGAACGCGAACGTGTCCGTGTCCGTGTGTGTTTTCTGACCAAAAATCGTTGGCAAAAACTCCGGATTCGGGCAAAAAAAAAAAAAAGGAAAAGAAGAGAAAAGAAGGGGCAACTCCCAACCCCAAATGACGGATACAAGCGCCGAAATGTGTGAAGTGGCTGTGAAACCCGAGGAGTCCTACTGCAACTGAAACTACTACAGAAGCCCCCAGGAAAACCAATTTACAATAACATGCAAATCACTAAGGATATTTAACCGACAGCGAACCCAAGCAGAGGCCAGGCATGCCAGGCCTGGAATCAGAAATCATTAACCTGTACAACTAAACCCTAAGAGAACTTTCGGCGAGCCAAACTCTACAAATATATATACTACATATAATATATATATTATAATTTCACATGCGAGATAGCAACAGCCACGTTTCCTTTCCGCTTTTGCCACAAGATTACCCCCTGAGACGGTCTTTGCTCGCTCGAAACTCGCCACTAGCTTCAGCACTTAGCATTTAACACTTAGCCCCTAGCACCTAGACTCGACTTGATCTCCCAAGCTCCTGGCCAAAAACTCTGATCCTAAATCTTAACGAGAAACCCCCTAACCATGCCGCGCTGCCTGATAGCCAAGAAGTGGAAGGCCTATCCCTGGCTGGATCGGACGGAGGACAACAGCTCCCAGCAGCAGCAGCAGCAGCAACACAGCTCTACTTCCCGAGATCCCGAGGATCTTCCCCATCTCAAGTCCCGCAGATCCACTCTGGACGAGGACGAGGAGATTGATGTGGTGGGCGATAAATTCCTGACCAAGTTGGAAAAGCAACGCACAACAGCAGCCGCAGTAGCAGCAGCCGCCGCAGCAGCAGCAACATCCGTGGAAGCAGCAACATCTCACAGTGGCAACAGCAACATCGAGGGCACGGCAGCAACATCCACATCCGCCTCCGCCACGACAACGGCCAAGTGCTGGGGTCCCAGTTCACCCACGGCGGGCACCACAGCGCCCAGTCCGCCGCCCCATTCCCCGGAGGCGGCGACGCGAGTGGCCGGCAATGTTTACAACGGTGAGTCCACCATTTTCACTCCGCCCCCCAGGGGAAAGTTGGAACCCAATTCGCAGTTCTGCAGTGATGAGGGTTTGTCTTTTTTATGAACTTAATATTTATATTTAAAAATCATTTGATCATCTGATAATTAAGTATTTGAAAAGATATTCGGTGAGCAAAAGTTTCCTTTTTAAATGCCCCAAAAAGTATGCTATCTTTTCTTTTAGAGTGGAAATTCCTTAAAAATTTATTTTGTAGCTTATTTAAAAATATTTTATTTAGTATTTCTTTTTTCATATCAAATTTGTAATATTTAAAAAACTCTCAAAATAAATTAAAAATATATACAACTTTGCAAGCCTTCTAAAATAATTTGTAAAACATTTCATTAGTAAAAAAATAAATATTACCCTTTAAGTAAATTTTTAAAAACAGAATTTTCTATGTATTTTTCAAATTCCCCATTTTTTCAACCATTTCCATCTGACTTTTCAACAAAAAAAAATTCCATAGCCACCACTGAGGTTTCGGAAAAGCGGAAAAGTGTGGGAAATGCAGAGGGGGGCGCACGTAATCGCTGTCATTGATGTGGCCATTGTACGATTGCGAAACAATTCCGAATCAATTTAATTGCCTTTGTTGTCACTCAATATTGTTTGCAATTCCGGCCAAACGTAGCCTACGCCACGGTGAGCCTCGCCAAATGTCAGTACCGAAGCCACCGCTTCCCTTTTGGGCCCAGAAAACAAAGGGAAAATGAGGAAATTAAACCGTTTTGGTGACCCTTTTAGTATTATCAAGACTGGTGCCTGGGCTAGCGTTTTCATATACAATTGGAAAATTAATTATTCAAGGGAAATTAGACAGAGAATTGTCCTATTTTGTAGTCCTTCGAAGACTTTTCTTAAAAAAAAAAAAAAACATTAGAATGTCTTTTGTATTTTATGAATTTACTAAAATCATTTAAAGCATGTCTTAAATAATATCCTAAACATAATTTTAGACATGTCCTTTTGCTATTTAGGCTGACCTTTCTTATTTCGCCCTTGGGTATTATAAATTAAACTCAGAGGAAGCATAAACTGGGACCATGTGGCTGCCCTTCAATGTGCCAAAGATTTTATTGTTTAGAGTTTTCAAATGGAAAAGCATAAGCGAAACGATAAGTTCAACTTGTTTTCTTGTTTCCGACAAAAACAGGAAAGAAAAAGATTGTACAATAAAATAAATTGCATATAAAAAGGCCTTGAGTACAGCAAGTTATGGAAGTATAAATGAATATGTAGAAACATAAAATAATTTCATTTATTTCCCCCCAAAAAACTGTTGCATCACATAAAACTTAACCCATTTTTCCCTCCTTCTTTTTTTTTTGTAAATTACAGGCTACACCCGCGAACTGTCGCCGCTGCACTACACCGCGTACCTGCCCCGCATGGAGAGCGAGATAACCGTGATCCGTGCTGCGGCCACAGCTCTGGTGGCAGCCGCCTCCGCCAATTCCGGCGGCAATCCCAATGGAGATCAGCACCTGGCGGCGTACCAGACGCCACCCTCATCCACCACATCGTCGCCCTCGTGCTCGCCCAGCGGTGCCAACGACCGCTACAGTCCCCTCCAATCCGGACAGACCTCCAGCGAAAGGAAGTGCTTCAGCAGCACGGGAGCCACGCTGTCGCTGCCGCCTAAGAAGAAGGACATCTACAGGCCATACTCGCTCGATGACAAGCCGGCGCATGGGTACAGGAGGCGAGTGCCGGCGGAGGAGGACCTGCATGCGGCGCATGCCATACTGGACCTGAGTGCCTCCACAGCGTTTCACCCGCCCACGCAGCCTCACCAGCTGCAGTCGGTGCAGGAGCAGCAGCAGCAGCGGGAAAGGGAAAGGGAGCAGCTGCAGCAGCAACACCTCAGCCAGCAGCACCATCACGTCCACACCCCCCATCACCTGCCGCTGCAGCACCAGAGTCAGAGCCAGAGCCAGCACCACACCCACTTCCCGGCACTGGAGGCGCATGCGCATCTGCGGAGCACCTCATCGATTGCCGAGCTGGCTGCAGCGGCCAGCGTGGTGAACGAGCAACGCCCCGCCAGCAACGCCTCGAGTGCGAGCAGCAGCCAGGCCAGCAGCAACTCCTCCTCGATTGTCCAGAATGAGAACAGCAACACCACGAACACCAACCAGCTGCCGGAGGGCGAGTTGACCGGCGGAGTGGATGCCGAGGGACATGCGAGTCCCGGAGCCGCCGCCAAGACAGTGGCCTACACCTACGAGGCGTTCTTCGTGAGCGACGGTCGGTCCAAGCGCAAGCATGTGGCGGATCCAGCCGCTGCTGGCGGTGCTGCTGGAGTGCCTGGCATCCAGGACCAGCAGAAGACCAAGTACACGTGCTCCGAGTGCGGCAAGCAGTATGCCACCTCCTCGAACCTGTCGCGCCACAAGCAGACGCATCGCTCCCTGGACTCGCAGTCAGCCAAAAAGTGCCACACCTGCGGCAAGGCCTATGTGTCCATGCCGGCTTTGGCTATGCACGTCCTGACGCACAAGCTCTCCCACAGCTGCGGGGTGTGCGGCAAGCTCTTCTCCCGTCCCTGGCTGCTTCAGGGTCATCTCAGATCGCACACCGGAGAGAAGCCCTATGGGTGTGCGCACTGCGGCAAGGCCTTCGCGGATCGCTCCAATCTCCGGGCGCACATGCAGACCCATTCGGTGGACAAGAACTTTGAGTGCAAGCGCTGCCACAAGACATTCGCGCTGAAGTCGTACCTCAACAAGCACCTGGAGTCGGCCTGTCTAAAGGACGAGGAGGAGCTGATGATGTCCATGTCGCTGTCGATGCATGACAGCAACAGTGAGAGTGGCGCCAGCATGGCCTCGTCGCCGCCGCATGAGTTTCTCGAAAGGGTGAAGCTCGAGGCCAATGGAGCTGCCTATGCCATGTAAGCAATACGAATGTACGATGTGAGGGGTGCCAAGGGAAAGGGAATTTATTTTAAGAGAGGAGAAGCCTAAAAGTAAACTCTGGAAATTTTCGTGGCACCCCTGCGGGAGGGAAAGGATGTGCTGTCATAAGCTGCTAAAAGGATGAAATTGAAATGCTGCGTAGCTGGTTAGTTAATTTACCGTTAATGTTAAAGTTACCGTTACCATTTACAACTAGGTTAACCGATAGCCGTTTTTATAGAGATACATACATCACAATACGTCCAAGAGCAAAGTGTAGTAGAGTAACACAGAGACTGTAGAAATTCGCATTAGGCAGCCAAGCAACCAAAACAAAATACTCACACGCGGCGCTTGTGATCGAAATCTTCGAGAGAACTCCTTTCTTAAGGTGCCTGAAAGTATGAAAGGGGATTGGAGTAACCTGCGGAAATTTCGGTCACACAGCGAGTGTGTTAACCAACTCGAAAAGGTCCTTCTTTTAAAATTAAGTGAGTTGAACATTCCTAAAAAAAAGAAAAAAATCCACACACACACCCACACATTCCACAAGCGCACACACACCCACAAACACACACAGAGAGCCTTGTGTATGGGGGCTTAAGAGCCACATGCATTCCGATAACCTGAAGAAATCTAAGCAATTCTAGCAGCTATATCTAATCTATCTAAAACTTACTACTTACACAAAACACACACATAGGAGTCTTATACTTAAAAGCATATACAGAATGTACTATATATAACCCGTAGCTGAACGAAAGCAAACGTTTTAATCTCCACTCTCTCCACTCTCTAACTATCCAAAAACACTCTCCTCTAGCTAACTCTAAACTCTTACTCAAACAAGTATCTCTCTACTCCCCCCTAAATCTATCTCTTTAATCGACAACGTTGACGACGAAGACGACGGAGACGACGAAGTGATTAAAATTAATGCAACGAATACAAAAGCAAATGCAATGTTTCTCAAACAACGAATTAGGACTTAAGGGCAGCCTATCTATAAGCAGTAATTACGAGTGCTAGCCACTAACAATTTTAAACTAAGTCACCAAAGCGACATTTAAGCACTCAACGATTTTTAGATTCGATATAAACGACAAACAAATGACACAAATTAATCAAAAAGCAATGGCAAAAAGCAACAAAAAACGAAACGCAAAGCAATATATTAGTCGGGTTAGCGAACCATTTTTTCGGGAGGCAGGAGCAGGTTCGAAGGAGCAACGGTTCGGAGGAGCAGCGAATGTTAACAATTGAAACGAAACCAAACCAAACCGAGGACCAAACTCAAACTCCCCGAGAACTGGTTGTGTAAGCCTCATATTAATCCCCCGTAGAAAGCATCACGATCACGTTTATATAGGTCAAGTCCCCCTCCATTATAATGAAAGTTCATTTAAGGCTAGAAGAGCATTGCAGTCAGAGAGAGGCGGTTCGAACTGTTGGGCATATTCACTATGATTCGATTAGCATTAGCATTTCCCTATGTTCCCCAGTGAATCCTATTTATTTTAGTCTGTAAAAAGAAGTGAAGATCTAGTCGCTGTTTAACAGCAAACTCACTTAAATACCAAAGCCACATTCCCAGTGTTTTTTATTTATTGCATTCCGTTCGAGGCCCAATTAGGAGTTTAGTCAGCGACCAGCCAAAGACCAAAGATATATTGGGGATTACCCCCAGTATTTGATCGCATCTAGGGAGCCCCTCAATTACAGAACAAATATCGAGTGTGATCTAGTCTCAAGCATTTAACAGTACACTTCGTCCATGCGTGAATAATACTTTTGCACTTTCGACACTTAACCGACCTAGTACGATATTACTTAGCCCTATATTACGTAACTTTAACTCATACTCATTCCCATCATTTACTCATTTACCCATTTACTTACTCATCTTCATACTCAAACTCACAGAAGCTCACACACACCCCACACACACACCCCCTAGACACGATCGCCGCACAAAATGTATATATTAGGGTTTAGTCTCAAAACATAAACATTAAACATTATACATACTATATACATTATACATAATACTCAACTGAAATCAGCTTCAGCAACCGATCTCAAAGAGGAAGAGGGAAAGAAGTGCAACGAACATTTTGTAGCCGTAGTTGTAGCCCGAGTTTAGATCGTTTTCGTATGTCTAAGCTAAGGGAGAGCATGAATATATTCCGGGATATATACACAGACATCTAGAATACGTATGTAGTTGCGTAATATTTACAAGGCATATATTATATATACAGCTAGGGTTAGTACTCCGACATGTACTAAGCGTAAGTTAAACTAGTAAGTATAATCACGAAATTATTTTTATACTGTTGTTCCGAGAAGAAGGAGGAGGAGGAGGAGCGTCGAGCTAGAGAGATGGCAACACTTTTAAGGATAATATTAAACGAATAATCGAGACGAATAGCAATCGGCATCGAGTAAATCGGCTAAAGTACCAAAGCAAATACTCAAAACTAAATAAAAAACAAATGCGGAAAACCCCCATGCAAACGCAGAACAAATTACAATTATTTCAATTACAACTACAATTAATTAAATATATATATAAAATATATAGTGTTATCTAGAGATAGTCACCTATTATTTACGTATCGTTTATGATTTTGGGATGGAGAAATGTAATGAATATTTATGAAATTTGCATTATGACGAAACGAATGTTGAATTAAAGCCCGGCAATAATATTAAATTTTAAAAATTTTGTATAACAATTGTATAGAAAGGCGAGGAAAGTAAAGCAATAACTTAACATAACTAGCGAGTTAATCGATTTATTAGTATTAAACTAAGCTGTAAGGTTGAAACTACTTACAATTAGCAATCGAAGCACACTTGTAAAAACAAAAAAACAAAAAAAATAAACAAAATGAAAATTAAAAAGAAAAAGAAAAGCAAACAAAAAAAATAAAGAAAAACAAATGGAAATGAAGCAATTATAAAGTTACAAATATACAAATACATATTAAATACCCACACTTTACATGCAAAACAATGTTTTTTATTTCTAATTATTTATTTATTTATTGTTTCCAACTGGACTCTGTGTGATTTTTTATTTTTCTCTGATGAAACTATAAGAACCCAAAGCAATTCGAATATTGTGATAGTCCAAACACACACACACACACACACACAACACATACACTTTTTCGAAACTATTCATTAATTTTGCTCAACAGAAAATAGAAAGAGGAAAATGGAAAAGCGTAAGCGAGAAATCAAATTCATATTGAGCTCCAGAAACTTTTAATAGAATTACGTGTATCGAAAAGCAATAAATCGTAGTGGTAAAGATATACTATAAACATATATATATAAATCGGAGCTAAAACAGAGGGGGTGTATCTCTATTTTCACATTATTTTGTAGCCCAGAAATATGTATGTAAAAAGAGGGTTTAAAAGAAGCTCCCAGAGAAGTGATTGAAATTTCATTTGAAAAGGGAAAACTTTTTTGGCATTTCAGTTGGTCCAAACACGCACACCATACACACACCACACACAGATCATGACGTATTGTTATACCCAGGAAATTGTTAAAGTTGATACATTTTTAGCATATAAACTTCACTACTCAGACAGACACGGAACCAGCGCAATGCGAATAAGAAATGCGAAATGCAATTGTTGAATTCAGTATTTGTAGCATTAGGTTCATGATCCATTGTTTCCATTATCTGTTGCTGGCCACCCCGCGACTTCCACCATGGAAACAGGGAAACAACATTGTGTTGTCCTTTTTGTGTCAATGCAGTTTAACGAGCGCTCGTTAGGCGGACTCAAACAAAGGGAAATGTAATAAAAAAAATGAGAACAGAAAGGACACAACGGGGGAGGAATATTTCACCATCATGCCACCCCCCGAAAAGAGGGAAACTGCAAAAAGAGGACGAGGAAGCAGGCGGTGTGCTGGCATTTAATTCCGAAAAATTTAATTTGCATAGTTTGCATTGGGCATGATTTATTTATTTATCAATTCCAAAACTGAAATAACACACACCCCCCGCGACACACTCACACGCACTACCGAAAACAAAAGCAATGTATAAATAATTGAGCAAAAACCCAAAACAATGATTAAATAAAATAAAAAGACTTGGCACGTTAACACTAATAATTCAAGAATTGAACATAAACTAACAAAAGGTCATGGAAATTATTATATATACAACTATATATTATATAAATATATAGCTGACAACGAAAATAATGAAGCAAAAAAGCAAGCGAGAACAAAAAATGAAAGACTTAACACTTTGAATATATATTATGAAAAAAATAAAAAACAGATTGAAGAGCAAAAGCTAAACTTATTTACAGCTATTGTATTATACCATATAATCGTAAAGAATCGATGGAAAGCAATTAACAATTAACAGCAATAATGAAAGGCCACAAAAAATGAACGCAATTTGAAAGCAATAGCAAATTAAGGTAACTAAAAAGTATTAAATCGCATGTATCTATGAGTAAATATTTGGAATTCGTTATATTATTGCGATAAGTATGCGAACCCCAAGAACATTTATGGCACTATACACTATATAGCATAATAATAACGAAGAATATATATATATTAACAATTTAGTTTACACAGAAAAGGATAAAAGGCCCAAAAAGTATGCAACAAAAACCCAATTACTTAAACGAGCCGTAGGGATTTTCAATTTAGCTGGCAAACGATGAATTGATTAACGATTTAAACAATTATAATTATTAGTTATTGATATACAGATATTATATTAACGGTAGAGTTGTTTTTTGCATATTGTTATCGCAACTTTTGTGCTGCTTGACGAGACCAATTGATGTACTTTATACAACGAACAAAAATGTAAAACCCAAGAAAACCCATTAAAAAAAATGTGGAAATGAAAACTCATCTTATGTTTTTGCATAGGTGCATTGTTGCGATAGATATACAAACCTATTTTGGTCGATTATACATTATAGACACAACCGGAAACACAGACATTGCTGCAGATATAGTTGAGAACCAGAGAGTTGCTGCGTAGAGAATAAATCATTTTAACTTGTACTTAGAGCACTCACACATACAAACAGACACACCCACACACACACTCACACAACTGTAGGTTTGTAGAAAAGTAGAGTTGCAAATAAAAATATAAATTAATGAAAAGCGAACATAAATTTAAGCTAAATTTAACAAAGCACCTTTAGTGAAGCCAGCAAAAAATATATAAAATAATTCTGTACCTAGAAATACAACAACACACAACACACTCACACTCATACCAAATTATGTATTTGTATTTAATTGAGACAAACTAATCGAATATATATTTATATATATATGAGATATATACAACAACTATAAATATATATACACACAAGGACAAAAATGCGTTTATTATGCGATATGTATGCAAAAACATTCTACATTTTTAATTACAAGCATTATGTATATGACATTCATGTACATAATACACACATACACACACAGACACATAAAGGTCCTGGCTGAAAGAAAAACTTAAAAATCAAGTGAAATCAGTGAAGAATATCCTCAGCTCGATATACATAAGTTTCCCGCCAGGACTCGCCCTCGAAAGTCAATTTAACCAAATGGTCAATTTCAATTATGAAATGTTTTTCAGTAGTTTTTTAATGCTAAGTTGTTGAAAATTGCAGTGCAGCTAATTAATAAATCAGAGAAACAAACAAATGGGAAATCGACAAAAGAATTTACAAAAAGTCTTCAGTTTGATTGCGTGGTTTCGACTAGAGTGCATCAATAAAAATATATATATATAAATATATAAAGCCCCTATATACGCATTATACGAGTATACTATATATTTTGTACTTAATCAATTGATTTGTATAATCCAACACATACCACATACACACAAAGACACACACATGAACCACAATGGCTAATCAATGCATAGTTACTAACTAACGAGAGCAGCAAGGAGACGGAGCCAAGCATTCTGTAAAACATTTAACATAAACGTACATAAGTATATTATATTTTCATAACACATGACAAATTTATACATGAAAAAAGAATATAAAAAAGAGGAAAACCCAGAGGGGAGAAAAACCAGAGAAAATCGAAAAAAAAGAAAGTGCGACGATGCAAAACAACTTGCGTAGTAAATGAGAAAACAAACATAGTGAATAAAAAAATAAAAATCTGACAAAAAAAAAACAACAGACCAATGCGTTTGATTTCAATTGGTGGGTTTTTTGTGGCGAAATCTGTGGGAATCCTGGGAAGGACCTCCTTCTGCTCAGTCAGCTGCAGATGTCCGCCTGCAAGCCCTTTTCCTATTCAATGCAGTCGCACTTGTGCGAATCAACGGAACGGAAACTAAGTATTTTTCCGCGGAAAAGTAATTGCAGCTACACTTTCCCTTCAATCTTCCAGACTTTCCCCACCCCGGAAGCAGAGGAATCTGGCAAATTATTGGCAGCTGATTTCATACCGAAGGCGACTCTCCTTGACAATTGGATTCAGCGGTGGAAATGAATTTCCGGAAGCTGCAAATCCGCTTAATCTTTACAGCTTCTTGTATATAACAGGAAAATATTTGCAATTGATAATAAATTGAATCAAAGAATCACCACTTTAAATATGATAAATACGAATATTTCAACACTTCTAAAGTGCATAAGTTTTCCAAAACTCCAATGATTTGTACATTATATACATAATAATGCGATGTGGGGCCATTAAAACCATAATTAATTAATAATAAAATATTGATAACATAAAACTTCAAAATTGTTATTAATTTTTTAAAATTTTATAAGGGGTTACATCATTAAAATTGTCTAAAAATTGACACAAATTTTGTTTTTTTTTAAATATTAAACAAATTATGCTTGCCAAAATAAAATTAATTTTTTTTTTGACTTAGTTATGAATTTGTTAACCTTTGATTTTATTCAAAAAAAATATACAAAATATTTCCAAATATAATGAATTATTTCAGGATTTCTTAAGGACCGTCAGTAATTGTGCAGAGTAATACATAAATTCATAGAATTTTTTTTAACTAAACCAAAATATTTATATTTCCCCCCACAATCACTCTTTAACACTGAGATTAGCTACTCTTATTTAAGCCCTCTCCGCACGTCCTTGAAGCAGGACTCACACTCAAATCAAAGTTAAAGTCTACTTTAAGTAGATGCCAGCATATCCCTGGGGAAATGTGACACGTTCAGCCTGGGTTTCAGCTCGAGAACCCCTTCCGTTCGAGGAGGAGACGTTGTCAGCTAAATAAATTTCTAGATTCCAGCACTGCTGTCATAACTGTGTGTAACAGTGAGCCGCAAAAAAAAAAAAAACAACGGGAAAGTAAACAATTTTCAAGCATAAACAGCCCCATGGTCCATATAACGCCGGTTCTCCCGCGCCTGTTGTTGTTTGTTGCGCATATTTTCACATATCATAAGTTTTTATGCTTATTAAAAGCCAAAAGGAAAAAATTGAGCATAATTTATATGATTTGCCTATGGGGCAATAACAAGGCAAGAGAAAAACTCTGTTTATAGGCCGATCAATGGCTCGAAGGCGAGGCTGATTTTTGGGCACTGGAAAAAAATGAGTAGATCTATTTTTTAAATTGAAATGTAGAGTATAAAGTAGAAGATATTTTGAATATGTAATATTCTATAGAAGGAATTATTCTTTATTGAATTTAGAGTTAAGTATTAATATTATTAATACTTAAAAAAATCAAAATCGTAACCAATTTCCATTTTAAACCCCAACCAAAAACCAAGTACAAGTTCCTTAAAAGAAATACAGCAAAATTCAAGCCACTCAACGCTAATCAAGCTCAATTTTGTTTGAGTTAACACCAAAATCGGCTTAGGGAAGTCCGAGTTGGATAAGTTGGACCCTAATTTAATCAGTCTCCGCTTTTTTCTGTGTGTGTGCTCCGCGGCTGGGCTGGGCCCAGGCCATGCCATGGCGAGTCGAATCCGATGGTTTTAGTAGATTGTCCTCAGACGATGGCATATTTATACGGCTTAGAGATTGCCCAGTAGCACACATACGCAACTGGCGGAGAGATAGTTTTCCGCAGGCCTCGTGGCATTCAGCCCGAGGGGTTGGATGTGGGTGGATGGGGGGAGGACGAGGCCACAGCCAGAGCCCTTCGGGGCGATTCCATCATAGGCGGATGGCGGCGGATAGCGGATGGCGACAACGGAATCAAAATAACCCCGCAACAGTTCGGCTGGATTTTTGGGAAAAATGCGGGGGATGGCAATGGCGATGGGCGATGGTTCTGACTCTGGCAATGGAGCAATCGGTGGACTGGGAATCGTGGCCGTTATCCAGCAAAACAATCAACAGCGCGCTTTTTAAGCCAAGCCAGATATATATTTTCTAATGCTTTTTTTCTGTAACTTTCCACATTCACCCTTGTTCTTCACGCTTCGAGCGCTTTATGGTCGTCCTCGCCTCACAACGGGATTGGGTCTGGATATTTCAGCCTGGATACTTTTGCTTTCCTTTCCCCTTCCCAAAATATATTTTTTCCCATTTTCATACCCCGGCTTTGGGGGAGTTTCAAGGGTATTTTGTATCTTTAGTAAGAGGATGTAACAGGTTATGTGAAATATATACATTTAAGCTGATTTATCTAGATGGGAATACCTGAAACTGAGAAGGTTTTAAAGGTAATGATACCTTTCTGGAACACATGAGCTTTAGATTGAAGTATATATTAGATTAGTGGAAGTTTCTAGCTTAGGAATCTCATAGATTCTGCCAAAGATTCAACCTTTACAAGCATTTACATATTTATATTTATACTCAAGATATATAATTCTAAAATATCAAGGATATCCCCTAGTCGTGGCAAACAACTCCCTCTACTGTTGTTTTCCCATTTTTGTTTTGTCATGTGTCGTCGTCGTCGGACCTACGAGATGTATCTGTATCTACAAGTGTGCGAGCCGAGCTGAGCTCAGGCCGAGTATCTGGCCGTTGTTGCGCGTGAATTGTTGGCTTGTTTACTATGCCCTTCAAATTATGCACTATCTGAAATGGCGCGGCGACGGGGGAGCGCAGATTGCATTAAGATAAATTTAACTGAATCAATTTGCTTAATAGCCAATTGAAGAGCGGGCCAAAACAAAAAACAACAGCGCGCGGGCCACGTCTAAATGAGCAGAAAAGGCACTGGCAGCGGCAGCGGCAGTGGCAGGGGAAGAAAACAAAAACAAAGTGAGTGTCTCCAGTTTTAGTGTCATTTATTTTAACGTTGATTTCTTCCTATCCATTTATTTACATTGCATACTTCCCAGCTCCATTCGAGCTTTTCCACAGAGCCCCCCGACCAGTCACCCGGCCACCGATTTTCCTTTTTTGGTAATGAAACGTCGTCCAGCTGGCTTAATGCGACTTCTCTCTGGGAATGAGAGATACAAAGCCAGGAAAGGAAGGCAGAAAAAAGTAAAATAAGAAAATAAAAAACAACAAGAGCTCGTTGGAATGGAAAAGAAAAACCAGCGAAAATTTATAAATCTTCAAAGTGACGCTGAAATTACATAAGCCGCGCATTATATAAGCCACGGTGCGAGTCTTCCTCTGCGTTCTACGTTCTTGGCCAATTTCAATTTAGCACCGAACACCGGACAATCGCAGGTCTAACCCCATTAGAGAGATATGAGCTTGGCTGCGACGAATGCGGCGAATAGGGGATATATCGGGGGGTAACCCGGGGGCTAGAGCCCAGCAAATGCCTGGCATTTAGAAGCGGATGTTCCGATTCGCATTTCGCAACGCAATGATAAACTCGGACGGTTCCGGCCAGCCACCTGACACCCCTCCAGGGCCAGGAATCGAATGCAAAGCCGCCCAAGAGGTGACGCAAGTACGGCCTAAAAATAATGCCATGGCTTGGCGGGAATTATTTAAGGGGAATAGTTTTTGGTAGAATTTGGAAAACTATCTCTAGGGTTTTGAAATTTGAAAAACTATCACTAGAGTTTGGAGATTGTCTTTAAAAGGCGCTTCAAATATGCTAAAAAGTATTGGATCGGTAAAAAGAATAAATTTGTATTTATTTAAGAACCTTAAATTCATTTAATTAAATACTTTTTGACTCCATTTTAACGGATGTCAAACCCCTAATGATTTCTATAACTTCTAAGTTGTAAAAAATATTTTAAAAATTCTAAACTCTGGTAAGTAGATAATAAATTACTCGGATTTTAGGGTTAAGCAATATTTATAATTTTCTTTTTGAAGAGATCAAATATTTAAAAACCCAAAGCTACTACAATCAGGTCCAAAGCTTGATAAAAAGATTAAAATTCTGCAATAAAGGACTTTCTTTTAACATCAAGTTTTTATTATGAAATATTCCTCTTTTAGCTCTTTATACCTTTCCTTACCATCAAGAACTAATCCTACTCATCACTATTCCCAGATTCAGATATAGCTTCGACTTCACCTGAGGTTCTCCGTTTTCGTAATTTAGCGGGCGTTACGCATATGTGAGGAGGGCGTGGGCCGGCATGGGGTAGGGCCCTGCCTGCCTGCATATACTATATAGACTCGATTTATATACATATATATAGTAGGAGGAGATGGGGGACACGGCAGAAGTTGTGGAGGCCACTCGCGGCAAACTGATTTGCATGACAGCAAAAGGTGCGTAGGCGTGCACGCTCGGAACTTAACTGAATGGAAAGTGGAAATTCGCGGGAGAGCGGGGGCAGGACGACTTATCGGCCAGGTCGAATCTATTTGGCCCCGACTTGTATTTGGGGCCCGGCTACCTGCTCCCGCGGAGGTAATTGCCGCGAAGCGCCCATTTTTCGCACGGATCGCTTACGCACATGTCCATAAAAATGGACAGAGAGATGGAGATAGCACATGGAATCCGATTTGGAATCGGAATTGAAAGTGGAATCGGACGCGAACGTGGAAATAGTAGCCACAGGGCAGAGTTACATACGAATAATGGAGTGGATGGAGTCCAGCGTTTAGGGTTTCCTCTGGCCTGTGCAACTAATTACGGGGTGCGTAGCGGATTTTAATTATCTCCCCGCGCTCAGCTGTTGCCGCTTTCTGGGGCCGGGCTCGTCCTGTTCCTGTTCCAGTTCCTGTCCAAGCCCCAGCCCTGTTGTGTGCTGTCCCCGGTCGTGTCAGTCAGTTAGTCAGTGGGCGCCATCCTGTGCCGACTATATCCGATTTACACAAGAAGAAATAATTAAAAAGGAAGCACAAGAGGAAATCTAGAAATAAGTACTTAATTTGAGGTCTCTAATATTTTATTTCTCAATTTTGAACATCATTTTAATAACTTAAACTTCGGAATTCCTTAAAATCGTATAGAAATATATTTTAGAAATTCCTTTCCTAACCAAAAAAGTGTATTACTTTAAGGACATGGTTCATTTATCATAAATTTCATCACAATTTTCAGTTTGACGCCTTTATAAACCCAAAAATTATCCCACTGTCATATAACATTTGTCTTTCAAAGCTAAAATCTAAAACCAAGAGCTCCGCCAGGCAGGATAGCATTTCAGTAGACCCATAAAGGTGTCATAGATGGCAAAAACTATGATTTTTGGGGGCGTGTATTTTTAGAAAATATGAGTTTTCGAGTGTAGGCACGCCCTGAGCGACAGTTACAAACAGCCGGGGCGGTGATGGGCTATATGCCTATAAGGCGATGGCTCTGGAGATGGCTATAGCGATGGCGATGGCGGCAATCGATTGATTGTGGCCAAACACGCAGTGCGGAGTTGGCCAGGATAAATCAAGCCCCTGACATTTCGCCTGCCGGCCTGCCTCCTGCCTGCCTGGCGTGCGTGAGTTTCGTTAATGCACAAACGGAACGGAACCGAGAGCAGGAACCGAGGCAGAAGTAGTCCAAAAAACTGAGCCAAAAACAGAACCAGATACCAAAAACAGAAAGCCAACCGGCAACAGTTCCCCAGCTATATATATATATATGTACCATATATATAAAAGCCGATATCCAATTCCCGAAATTCGAGCGACGCGTAATGGACTGAAATCGAATACAGAAATATGCATGACACAGACACACACTCAATGCCCGATATATATATATATATAGTCAGGATGTGGACTGAGGAACAGACACAGACTCCCACACAGATGTCAAGGAAATATGCGCCGTTTAGTCACAACTGTCAGTTTTCAATTGATTTGTCGATCCCAGGGAGACGGGGTTTGGGGTCTCCATTCTGGGGATGAGATGGCGACGGCAGCAGCCGCAGCAGCAGCAGAGAGTTAGCTTCCATCAAAGCCAACACAAAGCAAATGTGAAAACATTAAAGCCATTTTTGGCCTGCAACACAAACACGAAGAGCAGATGAAGAGCCCAGCCATGCTGCTGTGTTCCTGAAAATGCTGAAACTGCCATAAATCTCCGGCGGGGGAAGTGCAAACTTTTACTTTTTTATTTAACGACGGTTAATAAATATCAGCTGCAGTGATTACAATAAAAACTTCAGTCTTCAAAGCGTTTAAAAATTAAATGTTCACTTTAAAATACAAGATTAATGAATTTATAAATGAAATATAAACTTAACTTATATATAACTAAAATCCTGGCTTGAAAAACGATAGATTGTTTTTCTAAAAATACAGAAAAGACTATAAATCTCTTGCTGAACAATTATTGAAAATATATCTAAGCTGTTGTTAAAGACTAAATTGAATTTAATTTAAAGCCACCAGCATTTCCATAAACTTTAATTCGTTCTTGAATAATTTATATACAAACAAGAGTATAAATAAGATTAATTAAACAGAGAATACATTCTGTTTTCCTGTAAATAAAGAAGCCGCCATTAATCTTTTGTGGAAAAGTGCAAACTTTTGCTTTTTATTTAACAATGGTTAGTAAATAAGAGCTGCCATGTATAAACCTTTAACTCTTTAATAAAATTTATTAAATTTGCAGCCCAAAACTGGCTTCCAGACACAATATTTCTTAGGACTTCTGGAACATCCCAACTTCTACTTTATATATACCAAACTATTTATCCAATAGTTTTTGGACTCTGAAATTTTCGCAGGCAGTTTCCATTTCAGTTGGCCATGCGCTGTTCCGGTTCGCCGGCATAAACTTTCGGCTTTCGGCTTTCTGGCCAGTCATCGAGCCACCAATTTCTGTATCGTCATTGTTAACATCATCAATTTGTGTGCGCTTAATAGGGAAACTGACGCACAACAAAAGCAAGCCACAATGGAGGAGCCAGCCGAAACTGGGGCTAAGGAATGGGATACTGGGGTTTGGGGCTCTAGACGAAGATGGAGAAATTGAAGAACCAGGAGCCGTAGAAGGAGCACCTCAAAGGACAGGCCATATAAATTGAGTTGCTGCAGCAATAAAGCATCTCGAATTGTTTATTACATTTTTGCCACACTTGACGATGAAAACGAACGGGAGGCGATAAATACGAGAAGTCATAATATGAGGAGAGTGTGAATGAATGGAAAATGGGGGAAAAAACCGGGAAAATGAAGGCCCAGGGCCAGAAATCAAAACAATTGCAGCTCAATTCAATTGCTTGGCATCACAATGGTCACACAAGAAGAAAAAATTTGTGAGATCAAAAGACGTCTCGAGATAAGTATTATATTATTATATTTAAAGAAATTATTAAAGGATTAATAATAACATTTTATAGCAGGATTAAGCCAATTTTTATATACTTAATTTTAGTCTAGAGAAAATAGACCGAAAAGGTAATAAGATTTACTTAGAAAGCCTTTTTCCGGCTTCGGGTAAATAATAATTATTATTACATATTTTAAAATATAAAGAAAACCCATAAATTTGCCATTTAACTTATGATCCTAAAGATAATTCATGCAAAGAGAATAGGAATAACATCAAAGGGATTACCTTAATGACAGACATTACTCAAGGATATTTTATTTAATTATTATAAAATCTTTTGGAAAAGTTTTCTAATAAAATAGTTTCAGAAAATGTCTGAAATCTCCCCCTAAACGAGTTTTAAAAATTCCCCTTGAATGAATATCCTTTACAATTTAATATTTATTTATTTTCAATTTTTTTTATTAATAATTGAATACTTAAAAGTATCTTTTTCATCTATCCCAACCCTAGATGGTCAATCTTATTTCTTGAAATGAATTCCTTTTTTCTTGGTGCAAGGATTGGAGGGACATGTGGGATATATACTCCCCGAGCGGGGCGTGGCCACTTACCGCGCGGAGGGCGCAAAAGTTCATGAGGTTATGATTTTGGCTTAGCCCCGGTGACCCCCCGAGTAAACAGTTACGATTGTGTTACAATTTGTTACATCTGTAAGTGTGTGTATGGGCGAGTGTGGGAGGGGCAAGCAGCAGGAGGGGGTTTTCCCAGCCCTTGAAGGAGTGTGGGGGGTAAAAAGCTCTCGAGGGACTTTTTAGCCAATATAAATTTTGATCCTTCTTGAAAAATGGAAGCAAACATAAATAGCATCAAGTGGAAAACTGAACGTTAACGAACGTGCCAGGGGGCGGGTGCCAAGGGGTGCGTGGGTGGGATGGGCGATGGTGGTGCCAAGATGAGGTGGCACGGCGAGGGGGTGTGCTTGCTTGCCGAGGGTGACAGCGGCTGTGGCACATCGACGACATAAATGAGTGGCGGGCTGAGCGCACATTTAGCAGCAAACAAACAGATTCGCAAACACACTGAGAAAAAGGCAATCCAAAGTCAAGGGTAAGCTGTGTACGAGCACTCGAGCAGCCAAGAAAAACTCGTGTCAAAATGGCTAAGCAAAGAAGTTTAAAGTTGGTACACAGAAAGATTTGGGAACAAAAAAAAAAGTAAAATATTTAATAAATAATGTTTATAGGAAATATATAGAAAGATAAGATAATATAGAATAAAATATAATTATCTAAAATACACTTTCTGGAGTAAAATTAATTAAAATAAATTTATTTAGCTGTTCTTTTCGAATTCCGTAAAGACAATGATGTCGTTGAGTCTTCCTTCCTTCTCAGTATCCTTTATTTGATAGGAATAGCTTTATTATTTACTTTAGGAACTTGTTAGCTATGTTCAAAATGATTTTACAATTTTTATAAAATCTTGTGATTATTTATTCATATTTCCTTTTATATAACATATCATTATTTAAGCAATTTTCTGTCTTTTAAATATTTTATCTAAAAAATATATCAATACAAACAAAATTAAAACCTCCCAAGTTACCCCTCTGAAAACCCTTAAATAATTAATCACCATTAAATATTCCGTTTTTTTCTCAGTGCACTGAGCACACAGTTAGACTGACAAACACGCACTGCGAATGTGAATGTGACTGTGAATGTGACTGCGAATGTGACTGTGACTGTGAAGGACACACAATGTGTGGGGAGCTGGAGCTGCTCCACATGTGCCTGCCTCTGTGTGTTTGTGTGTTTGCAATAAAAGCGATGAAAATGGCAGCAGCAACAACAACAGCAATGACAGCAGAAAGGAAAACGAAATGGCAAAATAAATTGAAAGAGAAACAAATAAAAATCAACGAGAAAGGCTGCAAAAGTGGCGGAAAAAAAGGAAGCCGAGTCAGTCAGTGGCTAAAGGAAACCAGGACGAAGACGAAGGAGCAGCGGCAGTGGCAAGCAAATATTGAACGAAAAGGCAGAGCACAACAACAACAACAACACACAGTTAAAGAAAATAATCGTCGATAAAAAGCTGGCGCCAAGATACCCGTAATATGAGCTAAGCCAAGCTAACCACTGCCCCCAGCAACCCATCAAGCGATTCTCCGACTCCGATTCCTATTTCGATTCCTATAACCATCCCGCAGATCCCAACCCCAGCACTAAGCGAAAATATTTCGAGCTAAAAAGGGAAGTGAATTTTCCTGGCTAAGAGAAAATATATAGAGTTAAAAGGAAAGTGAAAAGTTACTCTTAAAAATAAATGTTTGTGGGTAAGATAAATTTGAAAAATAAAAAATATATATTGAATTTATTCTTTGAGTATTTATTTCTTTGCTGAACACGAATATGATCCATCAGATAACTTATTTTTTAAAATAACTGCTCTTCAGAGTCCTTATAAAATACAGAAAAAATTAACTAAAGTTCAAAAATGTTCTCTACTTCTTAATAATAAATAAAATATTTATAAGAAACCCTTTTAGGCTTCTCTTTTTCAGTATCTCCTTTCTCTAAGTGCACTTTTCCACTTAACCCACACACCACCCTCCTCGAGTAAAACCGTATAACGAAACCCAAGCCCAAAACCTTAACCCACGACACACTCGGACAAGTGGCTTGGCACATCACAGCGCATTATTGGGTGACATGTGGATCCATGGCAGAGCTCTAGGCTCGCAGCTTTGGCCCACTTGAGTTTGTGTTTTACAAGATACAATTCCACTAATTCCAAACAAAAAGTTAGTCCTGCGTGGCACTCGAAGAGCTCACAGAGCGAGAGGCCGAGAGCTCGGCTCAACTTCTCCGCCGTCTTGTTGTCTTTAACAAGGTCACTTTCACTTCAAGTTGTCTAATTTACAAATAAAAACAGTTTGTTCGAGACGGCAAATTAATTCCCCCAACTTGAATTCCAAAGCAGTTTTAGCTGCGTTCCCGAGCTCAGCCGGAGAGTATGCAATGTTTTTTTAGGGTATCCTTGCCCTTTACCTAAAGTATTTCAAACATTTACATACGGAACCAGAAGTATAAACAATTTAGTTTGGGGAAAAATAATATTATTAAAGGG
The DNA here is from genome assembly GCA_008042485.1 of Drosophila mayri. Lineage (NCBI taxonomy): Eukaryota > Metazoa > Arthropoda > Insecta > Diptera > Drosophilidae > Drosophila > Drosophila mayri. The sequence continues at coordinate 49,210 of VNJN01004545.1, read as the reverse complement.
AAATGTGCATTGTAGCTGAAAAGATATTTTCAAAAGTATTTAAACTGTTTATTTTGATATTTAAAGCAGGAATTTATACGTTAAAAGTAGAAATATGTAAATAATTTATACTGAAAAATCTTTTATTACTTTAAAAGCAACTTCCATTTATAGTTCCAAATATTATTGCTAGATTTTCCTTGCTCACACAAAATTAATTTCAAATAATTGAACATCCTTTTGTTGGCCACACACACACAACAAGTTTGTTATGCTTTTAAAAGGATATATGCTAATGGCGTTCGCTGCGCTAATAAAATCGTTTTATTCGATACGGCAAATAAAGTTTGCATTTAAATTTCAAATGTTTGACATCACTTTCTATGGCTTTCCGAATTATGCGATATTTTCTCTGCCCAAATTTCCAGTTTATCCATCGAACCAAGCAATTTGCCAACTGACGGAGAAGGCATAGTCAAATAACACATCAACACGCATGTATTAAGCCATATTTATTCCCAATTTGGATATGTTGGTGGGGTGGCTGGCGAGTTTTATGTCGAATCACCTAAAATGACTTTTCTTTCTGCTTAATACGCATTTAAAATGCGAAAAATTTAAGCCCCGCAATGCGAACTATAAGCTGACGTCACGTTCCCGTTCACAGCTCCCAATGGCTTAAAATTTATGACATAAATAAAAATACGGAGGAGTCGTCGTCGGGATGGCCGGGAAAACCACTCAGTCAGAGAGGGAGGGTGACTCCACCCAAAAAAAACTCGAAATTACACGAAACGTTTTCGGTTTTTTCCTTGGCTGAACGAATGGATTGGATGCGCACACAGTCCCGTCCAGTCCGTATCCTTCATCCTCCTCATCCGCCAGCGGTTGTGCTGGTCACCTGGTCACCTGACGGTCCCAGCAGTCAGAAATGAAAACACAAATAAATTAATATTTGGCTTAGTGAAATTGAATTTGGCTCGAATTGTGGCATGTCTGACTGTTGGCTGGCGATAAAACGCTTTCGTTTTCATTTCCATTTTCAGGTAATTGCTCGTAAGCGACACAATCGTAAAGGGAAAAACGCCATCGCCACAGCGGTACAGTGAAATATGCAAATTTCTGCAAAATTGCAATTGATTTTTGTACATATATGCATATTTACTTGAAAATAAAAACAATAAAGAACCACCTTTAAGTGGGGATTCCCTGAAAAAATACGGCAGCAAATGGGAATTGTTTCAGCAACAACAGTAAAAAATCATTTTAAAGGGAAATTCCCTCAGATACATCAGATAGACAGATAGATCGTTTTGTTTATTTTAAATAATTTAATTCGTTTAACAAATATTTAAGCGTATCACAATTTCAAATAGTAACGGAAAATACCAAATAATTTTCAAAATATCACCCGATTTCTCTTTTTCGTGCTCGCGTGCTACGGGCTCACCAACAGCTGATAGCGCCGCTTTCTTTGTTGTGTTTCTGTGCGTTCCAATCGAAAATTAAATGTAAACGATCCTCCGCGATCCTGATCAACAAATTATAACCATTTTCGAGTACTTAAATTATACCTCGAGGACATGCCAAGATGAGCAACGCTTTAAAGGCCAAGGAACTGCTCATACGCGCCGTAGAATGCGACCAAAATGCGCGAATTTTGGAAGCGCAGACGCTCTACACCGAAGGGATAGCGCAATTGATGCAGTTCGTCAACGGAGAGCCCGATGAGACGAAGAAGAAGAGTTTTCTCACCAGGATCAAGGAGTACATGGATCGTGCGGACGCTATAAAGGCGCGAGTAAATGGAAAACTGATGCTCGGCGAAGTGGTGTCACATGTTTCCATCGATGAAAACGACACTGGGCACGATTATGATCAGCTTTTCGGTAAATTTATGGACAAGAATACCGTGGAGATCCTGCTGGAGGAGCCCTACATGACGCAGAACTATCAGGTGAGAAGGAACAACGGGGGGCCAAGTGAATTTGTACAAGGGAATCCACTAAATTAATATGGGAAATCTTTAAACTATAGAAAGTTGACACGTAGTTTATTTCAAGATAGATTAGATACATAAACGATTGGAAAATATCAAAAAATAAACATAATTTATAAATTTAACACCAATCAAGCTTTTATTTAAATTTATTCATATGAAAATCGTAAAGGTTACCCATAAAAATACACGCAAAAAAATCCGGTACAGTCAAACCCAGATCTGTATGGTAAAAGCCAAATCAAATTATTAAATGTAAATATTTTTCTTGCAGTATCAAAATCTTGTAAGATTCCTGGAGCTTGCCGTCACCAACTGTCCCAACTTGAAGTATTTTCGCCTGGTTACCAAAGAGTATCAGGATGCCAAGAATCCCGATCAACAAAGAACAAATCTGGGTCAGATAAAGGCCGACCTTGAGCGAAGGAACATAAGCGTATCCGTTAAGTATGAAGACTCGCTGCATGATCGTAAAATCTAGTAAGTTTTAAAGTGTCACTATTTGCTTATAGTATAAAATGAAATTAATTAATAATTATTTAAACCATACTAATTTCCCATTTTACATTGCATACCAATTCTTTTTCGATAAGCCCACCCCAATGCAATAAATATATATAATAACACATGCACAAAATATCTTATCTCTTCCGTTTTTTCTTGCAGCTTGAGCAATGGCTACATAATCAAAATCGGACGAGGCCTGCACTTTTACAAGGCCACCAATCCCATGTATTCCATTGGCCTGGTCAACTACAAATACCGAAAATGCCTCCAAACTGATGTGGATATTTGGCGCAACACCAGCGCAGCATCCTGAACAACCCCCACCGGACCCTAAAATGACATTTACGCTTTAAGTGCTACTCTCACTCTGTTTCAGCTTCTGCAAACATTCGATTTATTTTTGTATTATTTTTATATAAAGATTTCCTTCAATTTCTGTAAAATGAGATGTATGGGAGTGAAGCTGCAGGAGTCACCCACAATTGCAGATTTTTCTGGCCTGCTATAAATTTGCAGACGCCACCGAAGACACCGAAAACTAATATATGGACGTGGCCGCAGGGGCGGCGTTTTCCTCCAGTTCTGGCGCTGGCTCTGGTTTTGGTTCGGCTTCTGTCTGCGATGCCCTGCCAGAGAAAATGTTTAAAATTCATAACTTTCACGCCACTTGCTGCGGATGAGGATGAGACGGCGGAGGCAGCACTGCACAGCTGGCGGGCCGTCCTGGCTGCTGTTTTGAATGCCGCTTGCCACTGAGTCAGCCAGCGGGTGGCCACTGCAGTTGCATAAAAGACAGAAGCGGAAGCTTCTGCCTTACCAGCTTCATGCCCATGTCCTTAAGTCGCCGCTTAAAGCCCCGGTATATACGGGGAAAAGGAACTACAGGGAGACTTCCATTAAGTGGAAGCAGGATAATATTCCTCTATTGAAATCTTCGATTCAGTAAGCTTTTAATTAATTAAAAAGTTATTCCCTTTTTATCAGATGTTCTTTTGCCATTTATTTTTATTATTCTTCTTAATCTTTAAGCATTTTCTGTTCCTCTAAACCTCAAGCTAATGTAAGAGAGAAGCTTGACTGTCTGGAAATGCTGCTTTGCCGGGGACATGTGCGTGGATAATTAGAACTGCGCCACAGTTGGCTGCACATCGGAATCGGAGACGAAGTCGAAGTTCCACCTTCTTTCGCTCGCGTGTGTGTGTGTGGGTGCGGGAATATTTTCAATTTACTTGGTGCCATGCCAGGGATTTATCAACAGATGAAGGCAATTGTTACGCAAAGGCCCGAAATGCGGCGCGATGAGCCGGCCTAATAAATTGCACCAGAGCTAAAATGCTTTGCTCGCTTTTAAATTTTATGGCCCGTAAGAAGGCCGGAGCCAGAGCCACCGCTACCGACGCCCACTGGAGCCACCCGTAACCACCCCTAATTTTGGGTTTAAGCACGTCTAAAGGTCGGGAGAGAGAGCCCCGAAGCCATGGCATGCCATGTGGAGTGGGGATTCCATTTGCCTAAGCTGGCTATTCATTCCCTGGATATTCTAAACAAGCAACAGAGAGCTGCCCGAGCTGCTGGGGCCTTGTGTCCCCGGGCCCAGGATGAACTTATTGAACAATTAGATGGTTCACTTATTTTAGATAAATCTATGAACTAGATGGATCCTGGGGCCTCACGGCGGTGAATGTTTGCCTACAAATAAGCCACTAACTGACTCAACAACAGGCAGGGCAGGCAGCCCCTCGGCAAGCAACAGTTCCTTCGTTCCATCGTTCTTTTTCGTTTCGTTGATGGGTGAACCAGGGATCCTATGGCTCTTTGGTTGGTCACAAGTGCAGAAGCCCCAAGCGCCGACTGCCAATTTGTGAGCAATGAATGCAGCAGCTCAGCTCAGGAAACTACAATACATAACCATGGAATTAGTTATAGTCCTTGCTGGTCGCCCTGGCCTTCATCTTCAGCGTTGAGAACACAAAGGGCACAGAACCCACCCTCCTTTAGGAAGCCAAGCAGACACTGCCTGGGGCAGACCAACAGCATAACTAATCCGAATATTTTGGCTCCCCTCCCGAAAAATGGATGCTATTGCCCAAGTGGAAGCTACTTTTTGTACCTCGGGTATTTTTGGCGGGGGTGTAGAGAGGGTATATCGCATTCGGGAAAATGTCCAAGGAGGTGTCACGGTCGCCGATAATATATGCAGAAATTATACATTTTAATGGAACAACTTAAATGGGAATAATAAGCGTGGACTTGGAAAGTGGGGTTTTTAGTTTATGTTTGATATATATTGAGGTTCTTTTTGAAGACTGCAAAATACATTTATATTATATAAATGTATACTTATTTTTTAATAAAATTTAAAACAGTTAACAATATCAAACCTTGAAATAGATATGGTTTTCACTTCTTCTATCCTTAAACTCGCTGTGATCTTAGCATTTATTTCCCTTTCTTTTCATCTTACCTATCTGTTTTATGCTATAAGTAAATACTGGGCATACTTTGGTCGTAATACCAGATCCTAGGATTCTCACTTGGCTATTACCAGGATGGCGAAAGGAAGCCGGCAATAGATGGTTGTAGTCAAGGAGAAGGTCGCGTTAAGCGGAATGTTTTAGGTTCAGCGCAGCACTTATGACATTACATTTTACGAGCCCATCTGAGTATGCGAGTATGTGTCGTGTGTATCCGTGTGTGTTCTCTATTAATTTGCCATAGCATCCCCCAAGAACCCCAATCCTAAGAAACCCCCCAACTTCCAACGATTGTCCTGACGGGGAAAGATTTGTGAAAGCGCCACGTAATTGACTTTGACTTTCACTCCGGCCCTCCAGCTCGTTTGCTTAAAATTATCATTGGGTTTTGGTCGGGAAAACTAGGATTTCCATTGTGTACACATATACTTATGCCGATTTCCTATTAGATGCGTAACTTTTGGTCCGCAACACAGCAAAACAGAAAAAAAAAATAAAATAAAAAGGGTGGCGTCAACATTTTTTGCTTGTTTTTATTGCTGCCAGCAACATCAACAACAAGGACAATAACAACAGCCCAACAGCCGAACTGGCAAATGTCCCACTTGTTACCACCCCCACCCAGCAGAAAAAATACAAGAAGAAAATATAAGAAAAGTGGGCGGGGCTGAGAGACATAGGCGATAGGGAAAATCGGGCCATAACTTTTGTTTTGCTACGTACATAAAATGGCGCCAAGCAACCTATATAGGCCAGACATCTTTGAGCGGAACAGAAACCAAAGAGAAAAATGGTTGCACTGAGAGGAAAGTCAAGTGGTATTTGCTTAAAATTATTATTAAGGGAATAAGCTGGTTGATTAGGAAGAGAGTAGTCCTGTGTAGAGTAAAAGCAAGCAAAGTGTCGAGCATTAATTTAAATTTAAACTTTTAATGTAAAAGAGGACAAACGAAGATGATGAAGACTTCTTCCAGTTAGGTAAAAATATAATTTAATGGAAAACTATAAAATGCATAAAGTAAAATGATTCTCACTTTTTTAACTTATTTATTTACCCTTCATTGAAAGATAAATCCCAAAAGTAGTTTTAAAATAAAATACAAGCTTAGATTTAATCAATTTAATTTTGTTAAATACATGAAAACATTTTCCTATCCCCATAACTATTTCCCATAATTTTTCCTAGTGCATCCGTTTAAGGATGAGACGCAGGAGCACATAAAGTCAAGTGAAACTACTGGCAATAGCAATTGAAATCAAAAACGTGCCATCAACGGCTGGCCATTGCCGCTGCTGTTGTTGCTGCTACTGCTATTTGTATTGCTGGCGTTGTTATTGTTGTTGAAAGGATCTCTCCCCTGCATCAGGAGTCGTAGTAGTCGTCGGCCATTATGTAAATTGCGGCAAGGCCAAGGGGGCCTGGGTGGATTTTCGGGTGATGTTCCTACTCCTATGGATGTCCAACTGCCACTGGTGCTGCTGCTGCTGCTACTGCTGATGCTGCGGCGACTGCTGCGGTTGACCAGCAACCGCATCATTAACGCTTTGGACAGGCATTAGAGGAACGCAATGACAACTGGCTGAGGTCTCAGGCTGTGTGTCCAAAATATGAACTAAAGTGATTTTCAAATATGCCACACAAAACCACACAGAAAGAAAATGTTGCTGAAAGTTTTAGAAAATATTTAATGGGGGAAATTAGGAGAAGGCAACTTGCAACATGTGGAACAGCAGCCTGAATATCCTTTAAATATTTTTAAATATTATACTTAGATACAAATTATTATTTAAATATGGAGTAGACATCATTTTCGGTTCCGTGCAGGCACTTTAGCTATGGCCATTGTTGCTGCCTTTCACTATTGTTGCTGTTGGTGCTGCTGCTGCTGTGCTCTTAGTGTTGCTGTTGCTGCTGCTGCTGTGCCTCGTGCCAGATTAAAAGCTGTCACAGACCAAACAAAGGCAACCGCAGCGGCAACACAAAGGATAAGCAACAACATCAGGAGCAGTTGTGTTATTGTCCTCTCCTTGGATTTGCAATGTATGCCGATTTATAATCAATCAATGTCAGCGCAAAATTCGAAATGGGTGGTGACGCCTATGGCACTGCTCAAAAAAGAGACTGTCAAAACGAGAGGGAAAGTGTGCCGGAAATCGAGGAAAACACGGAGGAAAAATAGAACATTTTCAAATTAAATCTACATATAAGAATTTATGATAACTTTATGAATAAATTAAATAAAATTAAATGGATTCTGATTTTAGAGGGTAAAGTATGGTAATAGCTTCAAAGCTTCATAAATTTAAAAACAATTACTATTTAAGGTTGATCTAAAGGATTCTTGTATTCCAAATTATTTTTGAATGCACTCTTTTGGTTTCTTGTATTCTTATTAAAATTACCCAAGTCACATCTTTATTAAAAATAAGCAAAAATGTTTAAAAAAATTAGTAAATTTATTTTAAAAATTTCCCCTCAGTGCATATACTTGCCAGCCTCTTTTTCACTCGCTCCCTCGGGCGACTACGTGGAACGTATGCTGAAAAAAGCCTTCATTAGGCCCATAGACGTCACGACAGGACCTCGCTCGCATAGGGCCAAAGGCGCGTTATTTATAGTGCGTGTCCTATTAATGCATAATCGACGTCAATCTTGGCATATTAAAGGACTAACGCGGCCTAAGTCGTCGCTTTTTCTCCTTGGGCTATCTCCTTACATTTCCCTAACTCACCCCTCGTCACGTTTTTTGGCGATTTTAAACCAAAGATAGATGGCCAGAGATATTTTTTGGCAGCCGACTGGGCGACTGGTTGTTGCCTCAGAAAATCCTTTTCGGCACGGCTCTCGGTATGCCAGGGTATGGTCCTTGGTTAATAGACCGAAATGCGTGTCAAATTCGCCAGCGAATTGATGAACTCCGAAAAGGGTCCGTTTTTAGCCATTAAATGCATTAGCGGAGATAAGGAAAGTATTTATGGATTTAATAAAGTGGCCCAAGCGGTGGGTTGGTGGGTCCTATGGTAACCTTAAAGATATTTTGAGAAGGTGAAAGTCGAACTATGTTTGAAACAAATGTACACTTTTTATGCTATTTTTATGAAGGGTTAAAAGTATGTGGATTAAAATATTTTAAATTCCTTTGAAAAACCATTTAAATGTGCGTAAAGGTTATTTGTTTAACATAAATGAAGGCTTGGTATAAACATTAAAAATGACGGCATCCATTTAAAATACAAATGAAATGAATATAATTTGATTTTAAAGAAAACTTCTTAATAATTGATCAAGATGATATTTTATTTTATAATTTAGAACTCCTTTGAGTTCAATATATTTATTGTTAACAGGACTTTATTACCCTTATTTGAACAATAAAAATATCAGATAATAAATGTACCCTTATAATGTATATATATCTATTTTTTTTAAATTTAAAATTTACTTTTATTCCATTTCCATTTCATAGTTTGCCGTACTAAGTTTTTTCTTTTATTTAACACAAAAATACAACAAGTACACTTACATTACCCAGTCTTGTACCTTTATCCAGATCACACTTTATAGCACACTTATCAGATTTTTCATTAAAAGCCTCCCTCGAAAATCCCCCCTTTTGGCTGTCAAATCCCAGCCACATTCCTTGCCTTCGCCAAAGAACTGGCTGGAATTCACCTCGGGTCAATTATTTCACTTATTTAGCAGGCTTTAAAATTTTCGCCACAAATCCACGCCTCCTTCGGAGTCTCGGATGTTTAATGACCAAAAGACATTGTGACAGCGTTGACAGTTCGCGCAGGAAAATGGAAAAGTGCTGCTGCTGCTAAGGGGGAAACTCAGAGATTCAGTGCGCATTAGATGGGAAGTAAGTCGCGGGCATAAAAAGCCAAGTTGTAATTTGAGTAATTAAAATTTGACACGATAATCGAATCGCACGAGATACGGCCGGAGCAGGTAGTCATTCGTAGATCCTAGCTCGATTCCAGGGGATGCGGAACCTGGATCCTGGCACGGAATCGTCGCGTCGCCAGCCCTTTCGCCCAGATTACAACTTGAGCGTCCTTAATGCCCGCACTTTATGTATATTTGTATATAATTCCCTGGCTGGTGTATGCGTATATATAGGTCCTGGCAGTCAATGTCAAACCACAGACTATTAAATACACACGCAGGCACGCGAAAGTGCTGAAAAACAAAGCCAGAGCAAGCCCCAGAGATGAGGAGATGCCACACGGTGGAAAATATAGATTACTTACTTTTGAAATTTAAATTAAAAGATTTAATTGAGACATTTATTGATTAGGCAAATATATTGTGCAATATATACTTTTTTAGACATGTTTGTGGGGGTTTTACAGAAAGAAAAATGGTGATAAGGTTGTTAGTGAAATTGTGCTAAATTAAAATGGGCTATAACTTTATCAATATCTTGAACATTTAAACATTTATATATTTATTTAAATAATAATAATTTTTTCAAGTATCTCAAGATGCATTAAAATAATATAATGTTAAATAAAAATACAAAAATCAATGTAAACTTGTCTTTAAATATTTTTAAAAAGGCCAGAGTCCTTTGAAGCATTTCACCTCCTCAAAATATTTTGAAATACTCATGAAACCTCTGTGAAATAATATAAAATTGTGGATATCATTCTTTTTATTCATAAAATAAAAAGACTATTAAAACCTTATTATAAAAACCTTATTATAAATATAAAATTGTGGATATCATTCTTTTTATTCATAAAATAAATAAACTATTAAAACCTTATTATAAAATTGATGGAAATAATTTTGAAATAGCCTGTAAGTGTTTCTTTAATTACCTCAAAATTCCTTTTCCTTTGAGTTAGGCTCCTCCATTTAAGCTAGTTGTTTTCTAGTCACAAATTCCTCATAATACCAAGATTTCTCTCAGTGCTCTAATGCCAGCGATGACGATGTCTATGAGATGGAGAGATGGAGCTCTGGCTCTGGCTCTGTCGGCGACGGCAGCTTCCATAATTCGCCTGACGACTCCGGGATTCGTGGGGAGTAAAAGCCATTAAAGTAACAACCAGGCACAGCACGTTTTTACGGCGACAAAAGAAGGTTCCTCAGGATGGCTAAAATGGGTGGGTGAACGATGGTAAAGGGGAAAGGGGGAGTGGAAAGGGGAGTGGGCTTCAGACTCAATCGTAAGCGCAGCAGTCAGCGTCATAAACGACGGCGTCGGCATTTAGAAAGCGCAGATATTCCTGTCAAAACGATAAGCGCGCCGCCTTCCAGAGTTTAACAAAAAAAAAAAAGACAGAGGGAAAAAAACAATAGGTTCAAGGCAGGATTTGCACGAAGGACGAGGACGAGGAAGGCAATCCCTGGTAGCAGCATTTTTATGCCAAGTACGACGACGGCAGCGTCTTTAAACGTTTTGCGGCTGAATATCCACCGGCATTGTCATTTATGTATCTATTCCGAGGGCTGATTGTGAGTCCTTCTTGCATCGGTTAAATGCCTTACGGTAATTTCATTCACTTACGCGCACATAACTTGCAGAACTCACGTATTCCCATTCGCATTCGCACTTGCCTCCTGCCTCCTGCCTCGGATTGGGGGCAAAAAGTTATGGCCACAAACAGGAGGCTGGGGAGCTGGGAGTTGGTAGCAATGAGATCCTGGCAAAGGTGCGTAATGACATTCATGTGATAAGCACACGCACACGCCCCCAGGTGGAAAAGTGGTCGGGGATTTCCATCCCAGGGATTCTGCAGCTAATGAGGCAAATTCCCCAATCCAAAAACCGAGAGCAGGCCCAAACCTCAAGCAAATATGTACATAAATCTTTGGCGGTGGCCCTCTGGAAAATAAAATAGAAAACGGTAGCAGTTGTTGGCCAATAGCTGGCCGCAAGAAATATGGATTGCTGCCTAATCACCGAGCGAGCCCAAGGAATGGGGACAACTCCTCCTAAGTCGCGCAAATCCCAAAATATTTCACAACTTTATCCCCTTAGGTGGGATTTTTTGCGGCCAAATAGAACCAAAAAAAATTTATATATATATACGAAATCGTTAAGAAAACCAAGAAAACAACGGAGCAAACGAGCATCAGTGGCACGTTAATCAAAATGCTGGCGGGTAGCCGGGGGCTCGGGAATGGGTCCTGGCCGCCAGATATGGCCATCTTTGCCGTAATACAGGATAGGTAGATCCTGTACTTGTGTCAGGCATCGAAGAGCCGGGCGAGAATTTTAATGGCTCAATAAAAATGCCATTTGCGCAGTGCTGTCCTGGCCCGCAGAAAGTTGGCTTTAAAGGCAATCGGCCAAGCTCCTCCTCCTCCTCCTCCCAACCATCCACCCAGCCACAGCCGCCAAGCGATCCGAAAACAAAAGCCAAACAAGGCTTAACACATTTCCCCAAAATGTTTATCTAATCAGCGCAAAGTATCCTGACACCTGAGTAGAGCCTGCCAGGACATCAGCACTAGAAGAAATATTTGTTTTGTATAAAAAATAAAAGGAAATAACATATATATATAAATATTTGAGATTATAATAAAATATTTTTGGAATTTCCTTTTTAAAAAGAAACTTTTTGACAATTAAAAGACGCACATCCTTTCCATTTATTTGTCTTTATGCTAAAACTATAATTTATAAAATTGATTTACACAATTTTCTTATAGTTTTTGTAGCCCTAAAACTGTGAGTAATAGTTTTTCCCTTTAAATATTTAAAATTTTCGAAAAGTCCCAGGATATTTCTCTCCCTGTCCTTGCAGAAGATCCAGGACTCTCGCCAGGAGGCAGCTGTCAGGGCATTAATCTGCAATTGCCAAAGATTTCCGCCTTCCAATCGAATCAAATGTAAATCAGGGGGACTGAGAGGGAAATAGGAAATTTTTTTGGGGGGAGGGAGGCAGCTGGTTTTCCATTTCCATTTTCCGCCGAACTAGTTGCACATCTCTGCCTGCCTGCGCCGCCCTCACACGTATTTATTTCTTCTGGGGCTTTTTTTTATACTCCTCCGAGGGAGGATTTATTTTCGCCACCCATTTTGTTTGTGGTGCGCTTTATCAAACAGAAAATTTAAAAAACAAATAACAACGGCTGAAAAACGGCGGCCACAGAGCCGCAACAGTAACAACAACAACAGACTGCCATTAATTTTTTATTGGTTCTCCGAAATCCGATTCGTTGCCTTTTACAAAGATTTCTCAAACATTTAAAAGTGCGAAAAGATCAAAGCGAATTCCAACTTATTGTCTCCCATCCCGCACATCGCCCCCATTTCGTGGCTTAACAAGAGAAGAAATCTATAAATTCCAGTTGAGATTTTGAGGAGAGTGAAAAATACTACTGCCTGATGTCCGGACTCTCTAGTTCCAGTTCCGCCGATGATGATGATGATGTGGCGTATTTGCTTGTAAACATTTGACGAGCTCTCGGATTTTCCCCCCCCATGAAAACAACAACAGAGAAGACCACCCACTCACCGAACAACTCCCTGAAAATCTTCAGTTTTCACAAAACACAAATTAAAGTTAAAATGAAAAACACAAAAGTAAGGCATTGTGATATAATGGAGTTGGTAAAAGAAGGCCTTATATTTGTAGTTTATTTTTGACCTTTTTTAAGGATACAATTTTTAGAATTCATTTTAATAAATCTTAAATGTTAGTACATTTTAAATAAAAATTAAATTAATTATTAAATAATAACATATTTTCATATTTTAATTATTATTTAGAAATAAGTAAATTACCCAAAATCCTTGTTTTTTCTTTATTAAATGGAAGCCCCCTTTAACAAAATGTTTAAATTGTAGTGGCCTTCCCGAAAAATTTATTTAAAGCAATAAATAAATTATTAAAACATATTCTCCACTTAAAAAAAATATATATAATATATTTGAATAAAATAAGTTAAAACTCTCCTTGTAAACGCCTCTCGAAAAATATAACCAAAAATCCCGTAAGCCTTTGTTTATGGCAATTCCAAGACAAAGGCATGGTAACTAAATGGAAAGTTTCGCTGATGATGTGCCATATTTGCTGGTAAACATACGAGGAGTTCAGTGTTTCCACACACACAGATACCACTCCCAGCAAAGAGTGGAGCACCCACAACTCGCAGAATCTGTCGGCCAGGCCAAAAACTCGGCCATGGAAAATTAAATCAGGCTCCTTTGCCGGATCTACTGGTTTGTGTTCCGTGTTCGGTGCTCTCTGTTCGGTTCGGTTTGGTTCCGTTCCGTTCAAACTGATATTTTGCTGGCTCTGCCAAACCGCATATCAAACTGTCGACCATTTACCATAGGATCTACAACGAGGTGCGGCCCGTGCCAAGTGGTTTTTGGCTGCCGTTGTTTTCATAACATTCAGAAGGGGGAGGGAGTCCCCCATCCGTAGTACTCCCCAGAGCACACACAGTGTACTCGTACTCCTCCCATACTCCCATATACTATGTGTATATATATTCTTTCCCGTTCCATCCGAAATCCCAGACTCGGGCAACTTTTGACGCCACTCTGTCTGCCGCGCCACGCCTCAACGGCCTGCATTCGGATAAAAAATATTCATACGTAGATGCCCTTTTTATTATGCACTCTTCGCCAGCGGGTGCGAACAGTTTTGCGGTGAACTCTGGCCTTTCCCATCATTCCTTCGCTGACTTTGCTTCTTATTTGTGGAGGGCAGAGGAAAAAACTGCCACCAAAAATGGGGGTCAATAATAACTATCTGAACGAAAAGGTCGCTCGCAATTTGCAAAACTTTTGGCTGCAGGGTATTATCAGCAAAGTTGTTAATCATAAATTTGTAAGAGAAAGTTCGTTTAGAAATTATGATAATAGTGAAATCTTCAGTGGTTTACATAAATTATATTACAGAAGTTGTACTTAAAAGTTGGCTTACTTTATTTCAAGTCCCATTTTTAAGAGGTTTAAAATATGTATAAAAATATTATTATTACGTTTTTATATCTCTTTGAAAATATTTATGTATATTTTTTAAACAAACTTTAATTTAATTTTAGTTATAATTTTAATTACAAATTAACTTTTATATTTAAATGCTTTCCTTTCTTTTATAGCATACTTCTTAGCATATTTTAAGGTTATTTTACTTACAAGTTTTTTCCTACTCCTCTAAGAAATATTAATATTTTTCAGTTTTATCTCTTTCACAAGCCTCTTGCTTCACCCCCAAGAAAGTGAAAGCGTTAGCTGGTGAAATGGTGAAAGCGGCGACATGAAAGTTGTGCGGATAAAGCCCAAGTCTTATCAGTTTAGGTCGAGTTTGGCCGCCAAAATTGAATTTAGCAAGTGGGAGTTTGGAACGTTGTTAGTAGTCAGTGGTCCCTCGATCTCGTGCCTGGAGGGTATTGGAACTTCGATGTGGCAACAAGTGATGCCGCATTCTTGTTAGAGTTACTGGGGATTCCGGGGATTTTGGGCGAGGGAAAGGGGAAAGGGCGGTGGTGCTGGCAGCCTGGTGTAGCTCCGGTTGTTTACACGTGCCTTTGTTGCGCCGCTGACGATGCGTGTGTTCCGGAATATGGAATATGGATGGGTGTACCGGGCACCGCATGAAGTTTTGCGTGCTCTTGTATTTACACACAAACATACACAAACAGCAGCCGATTGCCAAGTGCAGCAGCAGCAACAGAGAATTTTCCAAACCACCGAGACCCCCGTCCCCTGGATGCCTGACTTTCCCATGAAAAATAAACAAGAGTTGGCTCCGACAGTCGCCAAGATGTCTGCGATGGGAGCTGGCTTCTGCTGTTGCTCTCTGCCTCACCTGGTCGCCCTGCTGGCCCCAAAGGTGCAAGGTATAGGAGGTACACTGAAATAAATATTCTCAGCTCGTTACAATTAAGAGGGAAAATACTAATTGAGGCTTTAGGTTAGCTATTATCCTTGATAGTATTTATTTTCAGGAGGGGAGTTTCCCTCCCTGGTGATGCTTCCCTTCTTCCTGCTATCCTAATGACATGAAATTTCAATATATTATATAGAAAACTGAAGGATATATATAGTTTCCCGCAGTGCAAGGTCCATGGGGAGGTGTCAGGATGTTGCCACTGCCTGTATTTTAATAATGCATCGAAATGAAAGTGGCTGTCAACTGGAGATTTGACAGCTGCTTTAGTCGGCGACAAGGATCGATGATGGAATGGAAGTGGAAGTAGAAGCCGAAGTGGATATAGATGTGGACGTTGAAGGGCAGGACGCCAGGGCATGGTAAGTAAGGTGGCATGTCAGGTGCGTAGACAGACTTGCCACAGATTATTTCACTTACCGCCCCGGAATAATGGCAGATAATTAGATGGGCCAATGGGCCGGGGGAATTGCAGGAACCTGGAGTTCGAATCGACGGCTCATTAGCACATGGCACTCCGATTCCATTCCCCCCATTTCCCATTCCTTAAACCAATCCCCTGGTAGCCCCCACTTACTCATAAATGCCATAGATCTTTTGGGGGCCACCAGCTGGCCCACTTGATGGCATAAACAGATTGCAGGGGCTCGCTTTGAAGTGCAAATTACCCGCGGGGTCAACTCAACCCCAGCACGGAGGCTGTGAAAATGCCTGGAAGAGAGCTGATGGGGTTTTGGTTATTTTTTTAAGGCACTTGAAGAAATCTTGAACTAACAATTATTTTTTTATAATAATTTATACCATCAGGAATAAGAAAATATTTAGTTTTTAGGAGGAATTTAATTAAAATAAAAGAGTTATATAGAAGTTATCAAGGAAGGCAAGTTGTTTTTATAGAAGAATGAATATTCTGAAGAAATCTATATTAAATATTAATAAGGTTATATTTATTAATAAAATATATATAACAAATGAATTTTTTAAACTTTGTATATATATTTTCGAGGTCTTCTCTTCTGATGGCCAAAAAAATAAAGAAAAGCATGAACTAGAAAAACCGCAATAAGCGTTGGAAGACATACTTCTAGCTTATAAAAATTTAAACAAAGTAACAAGTTAAAGCATTTAAAATAATTTTACCCCAAAATTATAGTTTTACATATTTTTCCAAGTGATAATACTCGAAGCGTAATACATCTTGGAAATCGGTTTAATGGGCCGCGGCCACTTGAGAGGCTTTTGAAGCTGTTGCTATTTTAATGTGGTCGATATTCTAAATTTAAACAAATAAACAAACATAAGGCTGCCGCTGCTGCTACTGATTGTTGAAAGTTTATTGTTTTTAAACCTGTGCAGCCAAACTGTTTGATATTCCTTTCCGCCGGTGAGTACCCGATAATTTGGCACTTAAAACGTGCGAAATTCATTCACATTTTCGCTTGATTCATTCGGCCACGAAAGCAATCAATGTGAGTGCTTGGTTTATGTTTTTCTCTATTTTCCCGGTTTTTTTTTCATCCGCCTCAAGCTTCTTTTCCCCCATACCGCTCCCTCCTGCAGCCTGCTGCGATAAAAACTTTTCTTGCGGCTGGAAATCAATATGAGTAATACGAAATAATAATCTATGAGAGATTCCCGTGGATTGGCGGCGGCCATTTCGATTTGTGTATAGATTGCTCTTTTTGAAGATGCTGGGATGCCGGAGTTATCACTCAATTTATAGGTTTTTCAAGTGCAAATGAGGTGCTGTCAGGGGGAAAGTACTGCAAATGATTCAAGTTTCAAGTGGATTAAAGTAGGAGAATACTTTAATGCTTTGAATTTGAAGAAATCTCTGTTGTTTTGGCATCATTTGATTAAATTAGCTTTGCCTTTCTTGGGAAATTTAAAACTTGCATTATTTGGTTGTATTTTGGTTTTGGTTTGCTTTAGTTTATTTACCTTTAACTCCTTTAAATTTTCTAGACCGCAAAAAGTTTACAAAGCACACAAATCAATTGCCAGTTGCCAACAAATTCAATGGCTAAATAAATTATGGGTCTCGCTTACCGCCATCGACTTTAAACCTGCCATTAATTAACACCAACCCTTTTCTGGCCAAGGAGCTGGCTGCTGGCATCGAAATGGCCGTGATTACCCGAGTGGCCAACACCTGTTACCAACAAATAACTGAAGGAGCGTAGGAACTCTGCCGCCGTCACAGGTCAACAACCACTTTATTGCTCACGCATTTCATTTGTTCCGCAGAACGGAACAGAACCGTTCAGAGCCGAGATCTTCTGGCGTTCAGAAAGCCATCATCATCATCGGTGGATGAGAGGAGATGCACTGGAAATAAAATAAATAGGATACAGTTTAACATAAAAGTTTGATACAGGAAAAACTAAAATTAAAGAAATACTAAACAAAGGCTTAAACTAATGCTTCATCCTTTTGCCAGTGACGTTTCATCAAACTGTTTTTTTTTCATTCTATACAGCCAATTTTTTTGTTTATTTAAAATATAATTCATAATTTAAATATTTAAGACTCTCCCATATACATATTATATATATACTATAGAAACAGATTATTTTTAGTGGAACAATCAATTTATTTTTTGGTTTTCTTTACGGAATTAAACTAAATATGATTTTAAAATTATTGAATCCCCTAATAATATAAAGCTACATATAACTTTCTCCCAGTGTGATCTGTGTAGTCCACGGATGTGCCACGCAACTAGTGTCAAGAATCGCATAAATTTCCGATTCCGGGACGCTGCTCCACGGAATCCCAGCATCGCCGCGTTCGTTTGGAGCCAAAGTGTGCCATTTAATGGCCGGCAAAGGTCACGTTCACACCGCCGTAATGGCTAATGGGCGACCGGTCTGACAATTCAGGTAATGTGGATAATTTGCTGTCAATGATGTGTAACGAAGGGGAGCAACTCTGCGGTCCTTGTATTTGTTGTCAAACAACAGCACGCTCATAATAGTCCCATAGTCCGTGGTCCGGACTCCGGACTCTCTGCTGCATTTTACGGCGCCTATAAATAGGCTCTACTAGATGTTAATGCCTCCGATGATGGGAGCATAATAATGTGCCTCAGCCGCGAGGGGCGGGGTGGAACACCCCATCGAATTTTGACAAATCACTGGGCTGTTGAGCACAGGCCACAAATCCGGGGCTGATCGATGATTTGTTGTCTTTGATCTCTGTCTAGGCGAGAGCGAGTGTCGAGTGATTAAATCAAATTTTGACAAGGTGTCGACTGGCAGTGCTCGGTATATTTTTCTTTGAGTGTGATGAGAGTTTGAGGTGGTACAGGGGGACATCTTTAAGGGGGATTTTCAATAAGACTACGTTAAAATATAAGAAGTATTTCAATGGAATTTAGTAAGCTTTAACAGAACTGTTATTAATATTGTAATTGCAATTTCTTACAGCAGCTTTGAGTTGAGATACAAATCAAAATCTAAGACATAAAAAGGAATATTATTATCTTATCTTATTTTTATTTAATTTTATTCTGAACAAGATACATTTACCATAATTAATAAATACTAGCTACCTTTAATCTTTGCATTTGCAAGTTTAATTTAATCAAAAAGCCATATCAAATCTTTAAGACATTTCCTTCTATTTCAAAACATTATAAAACGACTGTTTAATTTCTCTTTTATTTTATCGAATTCGATCTGTATTTCTCCTAAAATATATTCATGATCCCTCACATAAATCAAGTGATGACAACGGGAACAACAACACATCTAGTCACGCACTAAACTATAACTGCAATTAGGGACATCGATTAAGATGCGGTTTTGGGAGGCGGCAACTAAACAAACAAGATCGGCGGCGTTTTATGGCTTAGTGCCGGGCGATCCGTCAAAACCGAGAAACAAAAAGAAAAATAAAAACGGGAACCCAAACGAAAACATTGTTTCAAACCAAAAACATTCGTAACGAAGAAAACAAGCCCAGAGCTGAGCCATAAAAAACAATATTTGTTTCCAATACTATTCCCGGCATAGATCTAAAAATAAGCAAGCCAAACGCACGGCCCAGCGACATCTCCGAGGATCAACTGGCCATATAGTATATGGTATGGAGAGGGCATAGGATAACCCATTGTTTTATGACCCATTTTTCCAGCGGTAAGCGATCGTAAAGTCGTAAAATTTGAATAAAGCGAGAGAGAGCGTGAAGAATCCTTTGTGGCATTTTCCGCATCTTCCACACATGTGAGGGAGTGAACATATATCTCCTCATCTCCTCGTATCGTTGCAACTTCGAGTATTTTGTATTTGCTTGCAATGTTTTTATTTCTTTCAAATGATCTCTGCTTTCTACTTGAGAACGGAACGATCGTAAAAATCGATCGTAGTCCTGTTTGAAATGTATACACAATTATTTTACGACCTTTTAAGATATAGACCAAGACTTTCGTGTTGCTTTCATTTTTGAGAAAATTGCGTACTTGACTGCCGCCGAAGCATTTACTCGTTGCTTTCTTTCTCTCTGTGAAAAGTCGTAAAAATCGAAAGGGAAATTCTACGAGATAGCAGTGTCAAGGGACTACGCCAAGATAGGCATTATCTTGGGCAGCTGTTATCCGGGGCATATAGTGTTTAGACTAAGAAGTGCTTCTCGGAAATGTATTTACTTAAATAATGTTTACAAACCAATTGAAGGGAAATTATCAAAACTTTTCTTTAAGGTTTCTTCTTAAATCGGTGAACTTAAAATTTCTAAAATAAATCGGAAATTGAGCTTTTTTGTAACGTTGTGAAAATTAATCAAGAATCCCTATTTTAATTCTGCATCTGCCAATTTGAATACAATTTATATTTCATTTATATCATAGCTATTCTTATATATTTTATATTTTTGTTATAAAAATACACAGGCAGTGCGTATAACTTTTTTTTTAATATGAAACAATTAACACGGAAGAATTCTGTTTTTATTCTTAATTATAAACCTAAAACCTAAAAACCAAGTAAATGTATACTGATTAACTTTAAAAATATCTTTTTTCATTCTGATTATAAAACAATCTTGTGAATAGAATTCAACAGAAGAATCTACATTTTCTTATAAAACTTTTAATTTAATTAATGTTTAAAATATATTCTGTGCTTTCTTCTAATAAAATCTATATAATCCATTTGATATCCAAATTAAAATTGATATTTTATAAAAGAATATTTCTCATTTTATAAATAACAATTTCATTAATTCCAACTAACTTTTTTGAATATTTTTTCAATGTTTTTCTAGAAACCCCTTTGTAATTGCCAATTTTTTAGTGTCTTTAATTCATGTGTAAACTTTGCTCGATTTTCATTTGTTGAAAAATCCAATTTACATATTTTTCCAAACACATTGAGAATTCTCATTGACCCACACACACAGCCATAAGAGATCTTGGCTCCGCCCATCATGGAAAATACAGACAAATGAGCAACGGATCTTGTGATGTGAGAATACAAATAAACATGGAAAAAGTGGGGGAAATATTATAGGAAGCAACGCCCCCTCAAGAGAATCCAGAGATCAGCTAATAAGAGGAATTGAAGCCCAAGGATATTAAATTAGCGGTGATGTCAGTAGCTAGAAATATATTTTAATATAAATAAAATACAAAAAAGTCAAGGAAATATTTATTAAAATATTTATTATCATCCCAACTAGTGCCTAAAACAAAGTTTATATTTTAATACCTTTATTTTAAGTTTATCGTTAATATATAATCAATCCTTCTTACTGAGTATATCCTAGATTATTGGCTTCTCTCTCCCAAAAAACTCAAACATGTGTGGATCATTCTGGGTTGGTGTTCGTACATCTCAGTATTTATAGACCAATGCGATGCTCTCCCCAAAAAACACACACATGAGTACTTTTCAGAGGCATTACAAGTGATCTGCGTATCCGAGTCCATTCATTAGTCGATCGGACTTCTTGGCTGACGCAACGTATAGTCAAGCACGGGCGCACGAAATCGGGATAATATCTCTCAAAAAACAAAGCAAAGATCCTGTGAAACGGAAGCTAGATAAAGTGAACTTAATAACGATATATATCTCCGCGAAACGTACAAAAAGTGACTCCAGAAATACTTCTTTTAGAGGATATATAAAAAGTAGATAACAAGGATACACAGTTAAAAAGATGCTGCCTTCTTGCTATGCCCCTGGATCTGCCATCCCGGATAATGAGGATCTGGTTAATTCCATTCTCGCAAATCCTGAATATCTAAGAGCCCAAATATCCCCAAATCCAATGGCACCAAGTGCCGTCGGTGGCGTGGGCATGGAGGGTCTGATGTGCGGATCCTTCTCGCCGGCTTTTTACTATCAGGGAATCGATAACTTTCTGGCATTGCACAATAATATCTGGGGTTTGCCTTCCTTCCTGCATAACTCTCATCGACCGGAAAAGCCGCCATTTTCGTACATCGCCCTTATAGCCATGGCCATAAGCAGTGCTCCCAATCAGCGATTAACTCTTAGTGGAATTTACAAGTTTATTATGGACAAGTAAGTAAAATTAATAAAAATGTATAAACATTAAAAGGGTATTCCTTTAATGTACCATAAATAAAAGAAGCATTTCTTTATGAAAAAAGGAAATACATATCTATGAATTTAATTATTTAAAGAACTATCTTTTTTTCAACACATATATATTCTTTCTCGCGGTTTCCTAAATATATATATTCCTTAGATATTTCTGTATTTAATCCATGCACCATTTTATGTTCTTCTATGACGAAAGTCCAGCACCATTTAGATGATAATCTTGACTAAACCAAATGCCAAAATAAACAATCTCGGCATTCCGAATATCTACAAAATTGAAGAACTTTTATCCTGAGACGCATTTCAAAACAGTTGTCGTCACCTTTGCCAAGTCTGGGATTAAATCGTTAAAATATTGAAAGTTATTTGATTTTCTGTTTTTTAATTTTAAATAAATACCACACCAAGTTTATTTTTCGGCCATAATTTTAAAATATTTAAACTCATATATTTCCGAATATTAAATGTGTTATATACGTATTGAATACCATTCCTTTTCCTACATATATACATAAACATAATTATGAAGGAAAAGCCGGGCGAATGTAGGCAAAGATGGCGATTTCGTAGCGATAATTATCATTTCAAGGAATTTGGGTATATATAAATGAGAACAATGACTTCATATGTTTATAAACTAGATATTTCCGATTTCTTTATCAACATAAACAAATATTAGTTTTATTGGCTTCCAAAATCGTATATTTTAAACAGACTAAATGGAGAATAAAGAAATTGAGCAATAAGAAATATTTTTGTAAACTGAAGGAATGAAAAAAATTGTATTTATTCAGAAACAGCATATATTTTTGGTATTATAAATATAATTAAATTGTCTAATTAGTAAATAGAAATAAGCTTTGCAAATCGTTCAGTTTTTATAGCTTTTTGTTTATGTTTTCAAAAAAAATTGTAAACGTTTACAGAAATATTTAGTTATGACTTTGGGAAAAAATATATTTATTTATTTTTTATTTATTTGTTTTAGATTTCCCTATTATCGCGAAAACAAGCAGGGCTGGCAGAACTCCATCCGGCACAATCTTTCCCTGAACGATTGCTTTGTAAAGGTGCCACGGGATAAGAACACGATCGAGGATAATGATAGCGCTGGCAAGGGCAGCTACTGGATGCTGGACTCCTCGGCATCGGATATGTTCGAGCAGGGAAACTACCGTCGGCGGAGAACCCGAAGGCAGAGGCATTGCGGCAACTCAAATCGCTACGAAAGGGAGGCTGGCAAGGTAAGAAATCAGGAAATTAATAAGGAGTTCAAAATATATATGTATAATAATCGAAACTAAATGTTCTCTTCAGGGCTCCAATGATAACAGCGAGAAAGCATCAGAGATACGTTCACCCAACGATTCTTTTAATGACTTTGACATCTTCTGCAACGAAAGACCGAATTATTCGGATAGGATTACGGATCTCCACCGACAGTACTTGTCCGTATCTCTTGGATTCAACAGTTTATTCAATAACGAAGGCAGAGGAATGCGTCCACTACCAGGTACCTTGCTTCCCGAGATCCGAGAGTCTGCCGATGATGCGGATGCCTCTGTGGATAGTCCCTCCTCCAGTTCGAGTAAAACAACCCAATTACCACTGGATAGTGCCTCACTTCACGAAGAGTTACATTCCCCCAGTGCCTTCACTCCTGCCCTGAATCGTCGAAGCGAAGCCGCATCTTCCTTGGGTCTACCAATCCTTGGTGCCACCTTTCGAGGACTCCAGGATTTAATGGTTGAATCGGCGGGCAGCACTCCAGCCACATCGCCCGCGGCGCAATATAATAGGTCAAAGACTACTCTATTTACCATCGACAATATCATTGGAAAACCATAAGCAATATATAAATTATGAGAATATATTTTTAAGAAATTGGTTTGTAAATGATTTTTTAAATACAAAAAGGGATTAAAATAAAAATTGGGGGAAGGATTTCTAAATAACATTTTATAATTATTATTTTGAGAATAACAGTATTACTTAAATACAGTCTCATTTATATTTTTAAATCTTAAAAGTTTTACTTTGGCTCGTTGGTGGTAAAATTAAAAAAAATAAAGTTGCCACATGTTGCACATATTTCGCATACAAGAAATAAAGAAACAAATTCAAATCTCAAATAGAAAATATTTCAAAGTTTCCCAAATAATCATCAGGATTATAGTTACTTAAAATTTACAGTCATTAAGGTTGTTTTATTATTAATGTTATTTTACAAACTCAATAGGCGGTTATTTGAAATACAGAGCTGCCAAATCGTCATGAAACCTACGAAACACACAGCAACACTAAAGATAAAACATATGATTTGAATATTGTACATAGATAAAATAGGAAATATGGACTTCTTCCACGAAGCTATTGCACTCGGCGTCGATCTGGTGATTCTGGGCCTGTGCGCCCGGGAATATGTGCACTACAAGCGCACTGCCCAGCTGCTGAAGGTGCGTATACTTGATGTCTGGAGTTGTTTGGTTTATTTTCTCTCACCTTTTGGCAGACGGCGCCGCAATACAACATCGATAGCAATCTGAAATCATTGGTGGAACGGCAGAACGATAAGAAGATCCCCTATGCCGTAATCCGGGGCACAGTGACGCCCATCGGGGTGCCGCTGAGGAGCGCCTTGGTGCCCAGTGTAAGCGGCGTTTTGCAGATTGTCAAGCTGCACGAACACCGGATCACACGAGGCTTCGCCGGGTTCTGGACAGAGCACAGCAAGCTGCTCCATAAGACGGCCAACGAGATGCCGTTCGAATTACGTAACCAGCAATACGGTGTGGAGATCATAGACGCCATGCGGGCGGGCGTGCTAGATGTGGATATGGTCTACGACAACTATGAACCCTCCAACTTGTCTCTAGCCGATCATGTATTTGGTTTCTTCAGCGGAATTCGTCAGCGGGGTCTGCAGACCACGGAGGAGGTGCTACGAGACGGCAGCTTTATCACGGCCATCGGTGAGCTGACATCCGATGGCAAGACACTGCGCATGCAGCCGTCTAAGGATGGCCCCCTCTTCCTAACCACCGCCACCAAATCAACGCTGATCAAGCGGTTCGAAGATGCGAAGGGTGCCACATTGTAAGTGTTTCTATATATATTTCTTTTAAGTATTTACTTTACCTAATTATTTATTTAATTTGCAGACTCAAAATCCTTGTGTGTAGCACCATTTCGGTGGTCCTGGTAGCCTTCATCGTGAAAAAGATCTATAAGCGAAAGAAACAGGAGCGTGAAGACGCCCTGATTCGAGATCGTTTGGATACGGAGCGCCGCGAGCGGCGTGCGAGGAGCCGTCCCCATACCCTGTCCCAGGATCAGCTTTGCGTTGTGTGCTCCACCAACCCCAAAGAGGTTAGGCTTCTTATTTAATATATAATCTTTTAGTTATGGTGATTTCTCTTCTCACAGATCATTCTCCTCCCCTGTGGTCATGTCTGTCTCTGCGAGGATTGCTCCCAAAAAATCTCCATTAGCTGTCCCGTGTGTCGCGGCAAAATTACCTCCAAATCGGCTGCCTTCATTGCCTAAAAGTATATTTCGAGACGAGCACAAAAGATCACCGTTTGTACCTGAGCGCCGGCTACTCTTTTATTTTTTGTTTACAATGCTCTCATGTACGGCATTTATTTAAATCAAATTGTTTAAAGTGAAAGTCCTAAAGAACGTTCAAAGTTGTTCTCCCTGCATAATGTGTCGGTATAGCCGTTGGTTCTCAAGGAGCCTTAGGAACACCTTGTACTTGCGATTGTGGAACTCCAGGGTTTTAGGGTTTGGCTTCAAAAGCTGGCCACTGCCCCCCATGGCCTTGGAGGCACTCTATAAGGGCACAAAATAGGTTGTTATAGTGACAGTGGAATTATAGATAGTAAGCTCACCTCCAAGCTGTCAAAATGGCCAGACGCGGCAGCACCCAAGGCAGCCGCACCTACCAGGACCATTTCCTGTTCATCGGGTATCAAGGCAGGCAGATTGCAAATATCCGCATGACATTGCACATACAAGGGATTCTTGGCCAAGCCACCGCAGAAAAGAAGAGTCTGGAAGGGAGCTCGCTTGTGCTGGTACAAGTTCTCTATTATATGACGAGTTCCGTACTAAAAAATACAACGATTAGTAAACTGTAAATGTGAAGATAAAAGAACCCACAGCTAAGGCCTGAACGAAGGACAAGTATTTGATGGCCAGAGATTCAATTCCTCGCGTCATATCCAGGCCAGTGATCTAGGAAATAAGATTATTTATATAAATATCCCTTGAAAATATATTGTAAAGAACACCCACAATTCCTCGGAGCGTAGGATCGGCAATG
This sequence comes from Drosophila mayri, assembly GCA_008042485.1. Taxonomy (NCBI): domain Eukaryota; kingdom Metazoa; phylum Arthropoda; class Insecta; order Diptera; family Drosophilidae; genus Drosophila; species Drosophila mayri. Next base: position 23,491 of record VNJN01004545.1, on the reverse strand, counting down.
GGTGACCGATTTCCATGCAAATCCGGCCAGACATGGACATCCTGGGTGAGACAGCTAACCTCACCAAGGCCCCGGGCAGCAGCCAATTCCGGCAGCAAATTGTTGAGATGCTGGTAAATATTTCTAAAAATAAAATGAATACATTAATTACTATTTTATTAATAACTGTCTCTTACTTACTTATCCGCTCCCAGTTTGGCCTTGAGTTCAGCATAGGCTTCATGGGTTTTAAGGACATGATCCAACAGATGACCTGCGATGCTCTGACCTCCTTCGTTCAGGAAGTAACCGGGTATAATGGCATCCTGGTAGGGACCCCATACGCCCTGAGCAAAGCAAGCATCCCGCGTTATGCTCATATGGCAGGTGGAGGTTCCAGCTATCAAGGCCATCTTGCCCTGGACATCATCCGCTTCACCGTTAGAGCCCTTGGCCCGACAGCCAAACATGCCCAGAGCACCGGCATGGGCATCAATCAGGGAGGTGCTGACCACAGTGCCTGGACTCAGACCCAATTCCGTGGCAGCCTTTGCGGACAGACCCTTTCCCACTTTTCTGCCCGGTGGCTGGACATCATTGCCTAGTTTCTCGAAGTTCTTCAGCGTCAACTCCTCCAGATCAGCCTGCTTGAGGAACTCCTTGTTCCAACTATTATTCGCTGCATCGTAGTTCCACTTGCAGACCACGGAGCAAAGTGAGCGAGTATCCACATCTGTTGCCCGCCAGGTGAGGAAATCGGGCAGATCAAACACCCGCCAGATGTTGGTGAAGGTCTTCGAGAGGTGCCTCTTGAGCCACAGAAGTTTCGGGACCTCCATCTCTAGCGAAACCTGACCACCGACATACTTTAAAAGCGGATGCTTGGTGGCGTTTATCTTGGCAGTCTCTTCCTCGGCTCGGTGATCCATCCAAAGGATTATATTCCGCTCCGCCTCGCCTGCCTTGCTCACCGTCAGAGGAGCTCCTTGGGGACCCAGAACCACCAGGGAGCAAGTGGCATCGAAGCCAATGCCCTTGACTTGTGACTTATTGACGCCGGCAATGACATGCTGTAAAATCGGACAGACTGCGGGTTAATCTAATCTCTACGAGAAATGTTGTCGAACGACAGAGGTTATCTCCGCACAGGAAAAAAATATAGGATATTTGGTGAGCTCGAAATGATCCTTAAAATTGTTTATTTTTCCAATGAAGCCTTACCTTCACAACCTGACAGATGGCTCGCCATATATCTTCCGAGGATTGCTCGTAGTAATGCGGTTCCGGTGTCCATGTTTTGATCTCCTGCACTGCCTGCTCCAGGACACGTCCATCGGATGTCACCAGCGCAGCTCTCGCACTCCCTGTGCCCACATCAACGCCCACAAAGTAAGGATCGGATGCCTTCGACATAATGCTGCCGCCACAGACGTCTCGTCGAATCACCTTGGCGGTCAAATAAATGTTTTTTATTTAATAAAAAATCGGGGGAATGCAAAAAACCGAAACCGGAGTCGTCGAGCGTCGGCGGCGGACTGATAAGCAGCAGCAACCTGATACGCAAACGCCGAGGAGAGCCCAGAAATCAAGCAAATTAACTTCAAGTACCGGTTTTATAAAGATCTCTCGCTTAATTAGGGTTTGACTGTTTGTAAATATACGAGGGCGCGTACTCATTGTGAAGATTATAAAGATTTCAGGGGTTAAAAAGAATTTTTATATGAAAGTTTTTAAAATATGTAAATACGATGCGGTATTGCATCGAATAATTTGGACAAATTCCGTAATTTTTAAATATATATAAATTCATTTAAAATGTTTCTGTTATTCTGTAAAAATTCGTTTATCTTTTTGTTGTTTACATTTCTTGTTCATAATATATATAGTAATTTTTTGCACTTGTTTAGAATTAAGTATCCAAGCTGATGCTTTTCCTGCTCCACCAACAATCTGTACCATAAAATGCCTTTCCGTATAGAGATTTATCACTTTAATTCTGCAGTATCTAATTATTTTCAGTAACATTAAATTTAAGTAAACTGATATTGTATTAGGAGACAGTACACCACACCTGATCGTTGCCAAAAAGCAAATATTAAAGCTATATTGAGCTTGGAGTGAACTCGTTCATATGCGCAGGTTGTTTATCAACGCAAACACACGCCAAGCGTTTCAGCTTTGTTTTTATTCCGTCGTCACCTGTCCAGAACCAGACCCGACGAGGTGCTCTTAGCTACTGCTGCCCAAAGCCCTCAGAGAGGTTCTACGATCATTCCAGTTCCATTATAATATAGTATTCAAATTAAACAGAAGCTTTTGCTTAGTAAAAAACCGTTTTTTTAAGTTCAAGAAAATCTTGAAGATATCTAAACACCTTATTTGTTTATTATTTTCTTAGAATTTATTTTAAATATTAAGAAATGGATTGTATTTAATAATCAATATCTTCTTTGTTAATGCTGGTCTAAAACTTAAATTATAAACCCTACAATAGGTAATTTTTATGGCAAAACAATCAAGGTTGTTGTGCTTACAAATAATATTACCCCTGATAACGCTAGTAGGAAGTGTGTAATTTTAAATAGGTATTGATAACGTAGATTTATAGATAGGCGAAGTATTATCACGTCTTCCCCGACGCCACTTCAATCACAATATCAATCAACTCTCAATCAGCAACCAGAGATATGCATTGAATTTAATAACCCTAAATAACTATACTAAAACAAGAGTTAATTAGCAAAATTAAGAATTATTTATAAACTAAAATTATTATCGAAAACTTGTTATTAGTATAAAAAGTCAAATACAAATTGTATGCTTCTGCCTGTCTTTTTACATTTTATTTTTTATGAATTAAAAATTCAATGAATTAGAAATAAATGCTTCAAAATGAAAAATACTAAACCAAAGAATAGTTTTCAAACTATAACAAATTAAATATTTTTAAATATGTTACCTTGATATAAATTTTATTCTGTGTTTATCGATATTTTAATTAAAAAGCTTTGGTTACGCATTCTGGCAACTCAGGCGAAGCACCGGAATGTAAACAAATTAGTTCTTTACTAAATTATTAAATATTCTATGAATTTATCGCTCCTAGAGCTGACAAAATTGCTTCCACGCTGGGTGGAGATAGAAGATATCCTTGAGGATGAAATCGAGGCACGCTATATACTCAAAAAAGCCACGAGTCATATGGAAAAACAACAGACTGGAATTTCTGGCAAAGATTCGGCGGAGGAGGAGGAAATAAGATACCTGATATGTGCTCTTGTGGACAGGAACTGGGAACGCATACACACAGGACATTTTAGCAGTGTCCCTTTGAGCATAAGGAAGATATATGCCATAGGATGTTATTTTAAAGTAAGTATTTATTGTATATTTATTTATTCACTACAATAATTATGTTTTTAGATCTTTTTCCTGCTCCTGGAGAGCACGAGTCCAGCTCAAAAGGAGGTCTGCAGTCGGATCCTGGATGAGGCTCAGTTGCTAGGCTGTATGGATGATTGGAGTGAACTAAAAACAGCCTTAATGGATTACCTGGATCAGGGAAAGGAGGAGAACACAGAACTACTGCCTGTTTTGGAGCCTCTAATTCGTATTTCCTGCACCTGTGATATACCTCAGTTAGATGCTCCCAGCTTAAACGAGTTCCAAGCCAAATGCTACCAACCAGAGCAACCCACACTCCTCCTAAATACCATCGAGCATTGGCCCGCCAGGGCAAAGTGGCTGGATCTTAATTACCTTCTACGAGTGGCAGGAAATCGCACTGTTCCCATTGAGATAGGATCGAACTACGCCAGCGACGAGTGGTCTCAGCAGCTGGTCAAGATCAGAGATTTCCTTGAGAGACAATTTGGTACAAAGAAAGCCAACCAGGAGATTGAATATCTGGCGCAGCACGAACTTTTCTCTCAAATACCAGCGCTGAAAAGTGATATATCCATTCCCGATTACTGTAGCATAAGCAAGGAGGATCCACCAGGATCTGTAGACATTAAAGCTTGGCTGGGACCAGCGTGCACCATTTCACCCATGCACTACGATCCGAAGCATAATTTACTGTGTCAAGTTTTTGGTTCCAAGAGGATTATACTTGCTGCTCCCAAGGACACAGAGAACCTATATCCCCACGACAGCGAGTTCCTGGGTAATACCTCTCAAATAGATGCTGCCAAGTTGGATGTAGAGTCTTATCCTCTTCTGGAAAATGTCAAGTTCTATAAGTTGCTTCTGCAGCCAGGAGACTGCTTGTATATGCCACCCAAATGGTGGCATTATGTGAGATCCGAAGCACCTAGCTTCTCTGTAAGCTTTTGGTGGGAGTAATTTAAATAAATAAGGAAGAGTACTTAACTTTCTTTTGTGTTGAGTTAATCATGTGGTTATTTTAAGGTCTTTGCTTTAATTTCTTATCATTTGGGAGCTTTTGTTTAGGTTTTCTGGTAAAAGTAACAAAATCAACAACTATTATCCTGATAATTTGCCAACTTAAAAACCTTAAATCAACAATGGAAAGTGTTTTGTCATATAATTTGTTTCGGAACTGAATTATCTCAGTGTTTTGTTTGTAAAATCAAAAGCTCCCAGCAAACAAGTTCTTTTAAACTTATAGAAAATGCTAATAATTAAGCAAAGCTGTGTATCTATGTATAAGTATTTGCTTGCTATCTTGTATGTATGTGAGCTGTGTGAAATTTTCATTATCTTTATATTATTTTTGAACATTTTATGGCATAGAATGTCAAAGAATGTGCAATATTTGGACTTCATAATGCAATCTACTAAGCTCGTCACAGTTACTAAACTTCCGATTTCCGCTGCGAACGTTGACCGCCAGCTGGACAAACAGGTCGCCCTCTGACGTCATTCCATGGAATAAATAAGTTGATACCCATCTCAGACATGATGTGGACTATCAGCCGCTAAAAATGAATCATCATCGATCGATCGAAACTGGAGGAGTACTTTATGGTTGTTCTTTTAATAGCCACGACGCTCCTAGTGTTTATGTGTGTGTTATTGTGGCAAAACAAACTTGCACGTACAAATTAAATACAAAAGAATTTCAGGCAAAACACAAACGCGACTGGTAACTACTATCAATAGACCTTTCCGTTATCGAATGAGAATATGTTTATGAGGGTTTAACATTAAGATGTGTAGGTGCTTTTCATCGATTTCAAATCGTTTATAATCTTTTTAAATGTGCCTGCTCTCGCTGCCCCACCGCCATGTATAAGTCTTATCGTTATTTAAATATTGGACTCGTTCCAAACGCTCCATTCACGTCGTGCTTAATCATCCTTAGTTCCTGAGCTCTTGCCAGCTCCGCCAATGGTTATCTGCTTTTGCAGTTTGCTGTACTCCTCAGTCAAGCGATCGTACTCGCGATTGAGGCTCTCTGCCTGGGACTTGACGGCCTCCTTGTCCTTCTTCTCCCGGTTGAGATCTGCGGTGAGCTGCTGGACACGTTCGCGCAGCTTGGAGAGCTGTAAAACGAGTGTTCGAGTTGAGTTTCGATTGTGTATCTTTTTGGGTGTTCGGATATGTTGGGAATGAGTTGATCAAGAGATACTTGGGACACTCGGGCTGTGAGTCCTCGCACACGTCTCCGTAGGCTTGACAGCTGTTTCAAAGAGTTAACACAAGAGGTTTTTATACTTTCGAGTAGTGAGTGGCTGCGTTTCAGGGCCCAAACATTTGTGTTTTTGGGTGTGCTTTGAAACGATTCCAGGTGTGGTTAAGAGAATAGCTTCTAGACTCTAAGGGCAAATATCAAGTTCAAACTGATATTTAATGCCTCGAAGATGGACCATTTTCTTGACCACACCTTTCTTTGTATGCATTGCCTTTTCTTTACAGCGATAAGTAGCCAAATTAACTCCAAAGTCTTAGGTGTTAGCTCTCTAAACAACATGCCATTCCTGCCAGTCGGATGCGAGGAGGTTTTGTTTTCTAAACTTACCTCATTCAGAGTGCTGTCCTCGCCAGCCTCCTTAGCCTTCTCAGTCTTCTTGTCCTCCATCAGGGAACGGGCGGCGGCGGTGGCGCTCTGGGCCTGCTTCATAGAGGCCTCACTCTGGGCCAACAAATTGGCCTGGGCCGAGACGAGGGTCACCAGGCGGCGGATGACCAAAACCAGGAATATGGCGAAGCCGGAGATGTAGAAGTTGCGCTGAGCGCGGAACAGACGCATGCTGTGCTGCATCTCCACGTTCAGATGAACCTCGCCGGACTGCTCATAGTTGGAGTACTTGCGCATCTCACGTATGGCCTCCAGCAGGAACAGAACGAGGACTCCCATGATCAGGAAGAAGTATATGTGCGCCTGCTGGGCTAACATCGCCAAAAATTTTGACTTGAAGAAGCGGTTCCATCGGTAAGGACTCGCCACGGGCAGGACCAGCAGGAGAACCAGGGCAATCTCTGCGTAGAGAAAGCCGGCGATCAAAGTCCATACCAAACTCATGTTTAATTTTCTTTTGTTTAATTCGTTTTTTCGTTCGATTTCGATTTTTCCTCGTCGGCGCGTGTCTGCAAGGAGAATTTTCCGAAATTAGCTTAAAATTCGTGTGCTGTGCGTCCCGCGGCTATTTATAAACGTTGTGCGGAGTACGTGCGGCTGCTTACTTTAAATAGCAATAATTAAATAGCTGCCACTGATGAAATATGCGAATATTTTATGTAGTCACTGCGGCGGCCACGTCAACTCTGTTTTTATTTGTGTACAAACGGGGCTGCTAACTCGGGTTGAAGTGAAAGAAATAAAAGTAGCCAGATTTAGCGGTAAAAATTAATTCTCTCAAAATCAAATAAAATTGTATTTATTTACAGCAAATAAAATAAAACCAGCTTTTACATTTAAATTCCCTAAACCATTGATTTTAATATGTCCGTCAAATAAGCGTCGGTGAGTAAGCGTCGAAATGGAACGGTGGGAAACTGGAACACTGCAAATAAATAAAAACGCGTTGGCAGCCCTGTTTTCGGGTTTGTAAACAAACTGACAGCCGGGTTGCCAGGCAATGTGCTTTTCAACATTTTTCCAACTTTGCGCCATCGATCAAATTTTGCTTCCAACTCCAGTTCCTATTTTCGATTCTGGATAGATCTATATATATTAATCTCCAGAGGCCAAGATGTCGTACCAGAACTGGCTGAACTACTTGCAGTCGGCGGAGAAGAACTCTATGATCAGCGGCCGCCTGCGCAAGGTGCTGTACAAGTTCCCGGACGGCCGTCAAATGGCCGAGGAGTACAACTTGGACACCGGGATCGTTCAGCGCCGGGCCTGGAGGAAGTGCAAGCAGCTGATGGGCCAGCCGGAGTGGGAAATCGAGCTGGGCGAGGAACCGCGTCAGCTGAACTGGTCGGCAAATCAGTCCAACGACGCTGGTGGAGGAAACGGGGCCGGCGATGCAGACTCCCTGGCTGGTCCAGAATTCACTCTGCGGGAGAGCAACACAGCTCCGCTGCTGACCAAGAGGGTGACCAAGAAGAACATCGAATGGCGCATCCGCAACATGCCATATCCCCTCGAAATCTACAATGTAACTGCCGATATCGACAAGCGGGCCATAATAGTGCGCACCACGAATAAGAAGTACTACAAGGTGATTCCCATACCCGATCTGGATCGCTGTGGCGTGCCCCCGTCTCAGGCGAATCTATCCGTGCATCATCAGTTCAATACCTTGATTATAACCTACCAGAAGCCAGCTATTCTTTGCGAAATGGAGGCCCAGGTTTTGCTGTTGCTCAAAAATGTTGAAACCGAAACAGACATGGATGATCTCCTTAAGGGTCTGATGGCCAAATAAAGTAATATAGAATATAGTAATTAAATGGTCTTTTAAATAATTATTAGCATACTTTATTTTTAAAATTATAGGGTTTCTTATTTGTATGTGTTCTAAAAACTTAGGCAAACTAAGAACCTTAACATGAAATATTAAATTTTAAGCTACTTCTGGAAGCTCTCAGCCATTCCTGCATAACTGGCCAGCGAGGGGGCAGACGAACTAGTGAACAAGGTATAATCGAAGGAGGGTAGCTCCAGGGGAGCCAGCGAGGGCAGGTCCAGGTCACCACTGCCCGTCAGGCGATGCTCGTGGGGTTCTACCTCGTCACCCGCCGAATCATTGCTTTTCTTGAGCGTCTCCATCTGAGGTTCCGAACTGGCCAAGGTGGCTTTTGTCACCAGGGTGGAGGTGAACTTGGCATCAAAGTCCTGCACAGTTTTGTCTATTGCCTTGGCAACGGATTGAGCGGAGCCCAATGCTCCTCCTCCGCTGCCGACGCCGCCACTACTGCTGTTCTCCGGGCGGAGCGGCAACATAGGACTGGTTTCCTTTAAAGGAGCAAAGTCCTTTAGCTTATTCAGGCCATGCTGTGTTTTCCGCATCTTAATTTGTCGAAGTTTCCTTTGGAAATCCAGTGTAAGTGTATTTAGAACCTCCTTGGATTTAGGCAGCGAAACCCTCTTTTGGGCATCCTGCATGTAAATTAAGGAGGTTTCCAGCGCTTTGATGGCCTCTTCGTAGCGATGATTGCGTATAAAACGCTCTGATCGGCGCTCGTGGAAGTGGGCCTGCATTAAATTATATTGTTTACATTTTTCAACCAGAGGCACATACAATTCTTACCAAGTTAAGTGGAGCACAGTCCATGTTGTACTGTTTTGTGCCTTTGATTTTGTTATAATTTGAATTCCTTTAGTTTATAAATGTTCCAGCTAGTTAAATTTATAAAAATAAAGACGTTGTGTCCTTGTCTTTGTGTTTTTAGCCCGAAAATATTTATTTCTTTTGCAAAAGTCGCAATTTCTCAAATTTTCTCTTGTTTATATACGCATGTAAGTTCCTCGAACGTTTTGGCAACTCTGTTGCTTCCACTATCGATAGAGCGGCTTATCGATAACATTGCATTAGGTAAATTTAAATAATTAACAATTATTTTGTTTAAAGAGGTCTGCCGGTGGCCTGCTTACCCTCGGTAAGAGCCACGGAAGCGTGTACAAAAACCGGTACATTGATGCCCTGTAAAATAATAAATATTTTTAATTCACATAAGAATTAAATGAAAATTATAGAAACTTACCTGCATCTTAGCCGATCTTACAAAGGCCTTATTCGAAGTCACTGTAAAAATTTGTCTGGCCATGCCGAAACTAAAGATCTTCAGACTTCGCTCGTTCACGTTGGCAGTGAAGCGGATGTGAGACAGTTCTTCGGGTATACTTTCCACATCTGGGTATATGGTTACCCGTTCCATCAGCTCCTTCGCTCGCTCTCGTTCGCCCTCGCCTCCCACAATGTCGAGGATACTCTGAAAGGCATCGTAGGCTAACTGGCAGCACACCAGAGTTTTTCCTTCAAGGATTTTCTCCAGAAGAGGCTTCAGAGGGGAAGCCCTCTCCCGCTCTGCCTGTTCGGTGAGCAGCGGTTCTTTGTACACCCAATTGGCTGAGCCATTGGTCAGTGCACTCACATAGGCCAGAAGAGTGGTCACATCCAAGTTTAATTCATTCGATGTTGTGGCATATTGATCCAAGTCAGGGTCGGGAGAGTCCAGAGAAGCTGTTTGGACGCCCATCTCCATGAGTTCCTCATGCAGTGATTCCTCAATTTTATTGGAAAAGTAAAAGACGATCTGAAAGGAAATCATCCCATATAGTTGACAGTTTAGTTTAAAATTAAAATTAAACCCACCTTAGGCCTTTGAAACATGCAGAAGTGTAGGGAACTGGCCTCCAGATAATCCTCTGCCTGATCTATGACGCTTCTCGCTCCAATGCTCACACATCCTCTGGCCGCATCCTCCACGGATTTTGAATTTCTGGCAATTACTTTTACCCACTTGAGGCCATTATTGGCCACTATGTCCACTCGCAGGGGACTATCCCGAGATTCCAGGCGAAATACAGCATTGATGTCCACCACTCCTTGCTGCAAACGCAGCGTTTTTATCAGGAAATCATAGTAAACAAAGTTGCTGCTGGTTATGTGGTGCTCCCTCACAGTTTTCGTGGCAATAACCTGGAGGATACCAATTGTTTAGTAAATTCTTCTAGAAAGAACTGCGAGTACGAACCTTATTCAGAAATTTCAGCTCCTGCTGAATCTTTCGCTGCACTTTCGTTACGCCCGGAATGTCTTCAAAGTCCACCAGCGCTTGCTTGAGTTCTTCCCCCAACTTGACTTTCTTCTGCGCTTCGTCGTAAAGCTTTTCTTGATCCGCTTTTTCATCCAACCATTTTTCATCCATTTTTGTTCAATTTGTAATATTTACAAAGCGCACGAAATTGTTGTTTTCAACTCTCAGCTGTTAGGTATCGATAGCCGACTATATCGCACGATATATTTTCGATAGGCGGGTGTTTTACTGACATTTTCCGCCTGGCCACACGGTTCTGTACATTTTTTCTTTCACTTTTTTTTCGGCAAACAAAACGGATGTGAGAAATGAAGCCGGCTGAGTAACTAAGAAAATCAAAATCCAAAGGCATCGCTGGTGAAATGTGCCAAGTCACCCATTAAACCAGCAGAAGGTAAACCCCCGCAACGGATTTAAGCATTATTTAATATTATTTCGGCGCTTTTCGCTGTGCACGATGTATCTCCAGAAATCAGAAATGTCTGTGCTTTGGTCGCAATTGTAACGTGCTAAATTAACAATTAAATGCTGCTTACTAGCATCGTTAGGCGACACGACTACCCATACTGTGGCCATGGTTTTCAAAGTAGTACAAAATATCTCGAATATAATGAGTACTTGGGGGTTATTTAAGAGCATTTTTCCGGCGACTGTACCTAACCTTAAATCTACTCTTGTAGTTTTGGACAAAGTGAACGCGTATAGAGCTGCATTAGCATCATGTATCTGTACAACCTGACCCTGCAAAAGGGCACGGGTGTAACCCATGCGGTCCACGGCAACTTCTCCGGCGGCAAGCAGCAGGAGGTGCTCCTCTCGCGCGGCAAATCGCTGGAGCTCCTACGGCCAGACTCGAACACGGGCAAGGTGCACACTCTCATGTCCACGGAGATCTTTGGCTGCATTCGCGCCTTGATGGCTTTCCGCCTCACAGGAGGCACCAAAGGTGAGTTTGATTTTATTTGGTAAACACGTGTTACGAGAAACTTGATAAAAATTCTAGATAGAAACCTCGAAAAGAAAATGGCGGATATCCCACGTGTGGAACCCCTGCCTAAAAACTAGTTTCTGTAAACGAAAACCATCATTTTAAGTAAAGTTTTAATTAATCTATGGCCGCACAAATCCCTATTGAGGCAACTTCCTCTAGTTGACCCCAGTAAGACCTTAAAACGTGTCTACGTGCGAGAAAAACCGAAAGACTTGGCGTCGCATTTACCATAAACCCAAATAAACGGAATGGTGAATTGAAACTTCGAGTTACATGATAAAATCAGCTCTTAATTTAGTTTATTAAGTATTTCCCCTTTATATAAATAAATTACCTATAATTAATCTCTATCTATTGCAGATTACATTGTTGTGGGATCCGATTCCGGTCGCATTGTGATTCTCGAGTATATTCCCTCGAAAAATGCCCTGGAAAAGGTGCACCAGGAGACCTTTGGCAAGTCGGGCTGCCGCCGGATTGTCCCTGGCCAGTACTTTGCCATTGATCCCAAAGGCAGAGCTGTAATGATTGGAGCTGTGGAAAAACAAAAGTTGGCCTACATCATGAATCGTGACACCCAGGCTCGTCTAACGATCTCGTCTCCCTTGGAGGCACATAAATCCAATACCCTGACATATCACATGGTGGGAGTGGATGTGGGCTTTGATAATCCCATGTTTGCCTGCCTGGAGATTGACTACGAGGAAGCTGACTTGGATCCATCGGGTAAGGCATTTACCACAATGTATATCTCCCAAAGAAGGCGCTTTAATTCACAGGTTTAGTGGATTTTTGTCACCACGAACACTGTTTTGTACTTAGTGCCAAAAAAAATTGTGATCACTGAACCATTGGTGTTGCTGTAATTAGCCTAGCCACACTTCACTGATTTGTGACGCACACTATAGTCTCTAAATTATATATTTTTCGATTTGATATTGAAAGCGCATAAAAGGATGGAAAGGAAGCTTAACCCTTCTTTCCCTTAACCTTTAAGATATATAACTATTCAAATTTCTTACTTATTTCCTTTTTCCAGGTGATGCTGCTCAGCGCACACAGCAAACTCTGACCTTTTACGAGCTGGATCTGGGCTTGAACCATGTGGTTCGTAAATATTCGGAACCCCTTGAAGAGCATGCCAACTTTTTGGTTTCTGTGCCCGGTGGCAGCGATGGACCCTCTGGTGTGCTCATATGCTCAGAGAACTATCTGACGTACAAGAATCTAGGTGATCAGCACGATATTCGTTGTCCCATTCCGCGTAGGAGGAACGATCTCGATGATCCCGAAAGGGGCATGATTTTTATCTGCTCTGCCACGCATCGCACAAAAAGCATGTACTTCTTTTTGCTGCAGACCGAGCAGGGAGACATTTTTAAGATTACTCTGGAAACTGACGATGATGTGGTGTCGGAAATCAAGTTAAAATACTTTGATACTGTACCGCCAGCAACGGCGATGTGTGTGCTGAAGACGGGCTTCCTGTTTGTGGCCAGCGAGTTTGGCAACCAGTAAGTTTTAGATTTTGAACTGATTTTTAAATAAAGTTTTTACTGATTGTATTTCTCTTCGTTTAGCTACCTGTATCAAATTGCTCACCTGGGCGATGATGATGACGAGCCAGAGTTTAGTTCGGCCATGCCTCTGGAGGAGGGTGAAACCTTCTTTTTTGCGCCACGAGCTCTGAAGAATCTTGTGCTGGTCGATGAAATACCATCATTTGCACCCATCATCACCAGTCAGGTGGCCGATCTTGCCAACGAGGATACGCCCCAGTTGTATGTGCTATGCGGTCGGGGACCCCGGTCCACGCTGCGCGTTCTGCGACATGGTTTGGAGGTGTCCGAAATGGCCGTTTCCGAGTTGCCCGGTAATCCCAATGCGGTTTGGACAGTGAAAAAACGAGCTGATGGTGAGTTCCTCCTCTGATTCATTATTCACAATTTGCTAGGATAAGACTTAGACTTAAGATCGAAAAAGTGGCTAATAACTCAACTGGTGCATTGATACAGATCGAGCTATAGAATACACCTAACTATAGATTTCCCCAACTAGTCCCACAAGTTATCAACCACCAGTTCTCTCTTATTTCAGGCGCTTAAACACAGAAACACAGACGTCATGTGTGTGACTATCGAAAAAGACAAACACGTTTAAAAAAGCGTTTGTGTAAAATTTAAATTGTCTTTTGTGAAGCGATAGGTAAGGCAACATTTTAAGCAGCTCATAAGTCAACAGATACTACTACTTCTATCTAAAAACCAATAAATCACAAGTACTTTTAAGCCAGTCGGACATTGAATATGATGCGATACTTATCAACCGTGTTTCAGCTGAATTATCCATTGATTTCAACTTGATAAACTGATTATTCAATGTCTGCTTAAAGATAGGCAAACTTTTATATCCTTTCACTTTATATTTCACCTACTCACCAGCAAAGTTTTTGTGTGTTTGTTCCCATATTTTTAGACGAGTTTGATGCCTACATCATTGTCTCCTTCGTGAATGCCACTTTGGTCCTTAGTATCGGCGAGACCGTTGAGGAGGTCACCGACAGTGGTTTCCTTGGCACAACGCCTACTCTATGCTGTGCCGCCTTGGGCGATGATGCCCTGGTTCAGGTCTATCCCGATGGCATTCGTCACATTCGCTCCGATAAGCGTGTTAACGAATGGAAGGCTCCAGGCAAGAAATCAATTACCAAGTGTGCGGTCAATCAGCGTCAGGTGGTTATCACCTTGTCGGGCAGGGAGCTGGTCTACTTTGAAATGGATCCGGTAAGCATTTTATTCATTAAAATAAAAATATTAAATTTGCTCTGATGACAAAAACACGAAAAAGAACAATCATGTTGAGACACTATGTGTCCTGCAGTGCTGAGCTTTATAAACTTTACGAATCCGTATACATTTAGCTATAAAGATGAACTAATTTAGGTTTTTTTTGCTCCTTTCAGACTGGCGAGCTTAACGAGTACACGGAACGCTCCGAAATGCCAGCGGAGATAATGTGCATGGCCTTGGGAACGGTTCCCGATGGTGAACAGCGTTCTTGGTTCTTGGCCGTTGGACTGGCAGATAATACTGTGCGAATCCTATCGCTGGATCCAAACAATTGCCTGACTCCCTGCTCTATGCAGGCCCTGCCATCACCGGCAGAGTCGCTTTGTTTAGTGGAAATGGGACACACGGAAAGTACAACCAGTGGCGGACCATTGGATGATGATGCTCCTGCCCAGCGTGGTGGCAGCAATAAGGGAACTATTTATCTCAACATTGGTCTGAGCAATGGCGTCTTGCTGCGAACAGTGCTGGATCCAGTTTCCGGAGATTTGGCCGATACACGGACCCGGTATCTGGGCTCTCGACCCGTCAAACTGTTTCGGATAAAGATGCAGGGAGCGGAAGCTGTCCTGGCCATGTCTAGCAGATCCTGGCTGTCGTATTACCATCAGAACAGGTTCCATTTGACGCCACTCTCGTATGAAACCCTCGAGTATGCTTCCGGATTCTCCAGCGAGCAGTGTAGCGAAGGTATTGTGGCTATATCTACAAATACCCTGAGGATTTTGGCCCTCGAGAAACTGGGAGCTGTCTTCAATCAAGTGGCATTCCCCCTGCAGTATACACCGCGAACCTTTGTCATTCATCCGGATACGGGACGCATGCTGATCGCCGAAACGGATCATAATGCCTACACCGAGGATACAAAGAGTGCGAGGAAGGAGCAGATGGCCGAGGAGATGCGCAGCGCGGCGGGAGATGAGGAGAGGGAACTCGCTCGTGAAATGGCCAATGCCTTCATCAACGAAGTCCTTCCAGAGGATGTGTTCTCTGCCCCCAAGGCGGGACTGGGTCTTTGGGCCTCGCAGATCCGCTGCCTAGACGCCATGCACGGCCAGACGATGTTCAATGTGCCGCTTACCCAGAACGAGGCCATAATGTCGATGGCCATGGTTAAGTTCTCCATAGCTGCCGATGGCCGATACTATCTGGCTGTGGGAATCGCAAAAGATCTGCAGCTGAACCCGAGGATATCCCAAGGCGGCTGCATCGATATCTACAAAATCGATCCCACTTGTTCCAGCCTCGAGTTTATGCATCGCACGGAGATTGAGGAGATTCCCGGTGCCCTGTGTGGCTTCCAGGGCCGCCTGCTAGCCGGTTGTGGCCGAATGCTGAGAATCTACGATCTTGGAAAGAAGAAAATGCTGCGCAAGTGCGAGAACAAACACATTCCCTACCAGATTGTCAATATTCAGGCCATGGGACATCGAGTCTACGTTTCGGATGTTCAGGAATCGGTATTCTTCATCCGCTATCGACGTGCCGAAAATCAGTTGATTATATTTGCGGACGACACGCATCCACGATGGGTTACGGCCACTACGCTGTTGGACTATGATACCATAGCCATTGCCGATAAGTTTGGCAACCTGAGCATTCAGAGATTGCCGCATTCGGTAACTGACGATGTGGACGAGGACCCGACCGGCACTAAATCTCTGTGGGATCGTGGACTGCTGTCTGGTGCATCTCAAAAATCTGAGAACGTGTGCTCCTTCCATGTGGGCGAGATTATAATGTCGCTGCAAAAGGCCACCCTAATACCTGGAGGATCGGAGGCTTTGATCTACTCGACGCTCAGTGGAACAGTTGGCGCCTTCGTTCCTTTTACGAGTCGTGAGGACTATGACTTCTTCCAGCATTTGGAGATGCATATGCGTAACGAGAATCCACCGCTCTGCGGACGCGATCATCTTAGCTACAGGAGTTCGTATTATCCAGTGAAGAACGTGCTGGATGGCGATCTCTGCGAGCAATATCTGTCCATTGATGCGGCCAAACAGAAGAGCATTGCAGGCGATATGTTCCGCACGCCAAATCAGATATGCAAGAAGCTGGAGGATATTCGCACGCGCTATGCTTTCTAAGGTGAGTTTCGAAGCGGGAATTGGTTAACTAAAGATGCGTTCTTGTGATGATATAGCTATTTTACCTTGGGACACCTATGAAATGCCTTGATTTGTGTAAATTATATTAACTGATTTCATATTAAACATATTTCATATTATGTTGGTTTATAAATTTATATAATAAAATCATGTCTTTTTTTATTCTTTCAGAATTCGGACGAACAATTTCTAAAAGCTGAATCGGAACTATTTCTATATTGGATTAGGTAAGCCCAATTTTTATAATATTAAATGTTTATTTTATGATGATTTACGATTTTACCTTGGGACACCTATGAAAAGATTTGATTAGTGTAAAGTTTATATTGCTGATATTAAAAACTAGTTACTAAACATGTTATGTAAATGAAAATGTTACTAATTCTTTATTTCAATTGATTTTTTCAGTTCTAGCTGGCAATACCCTCAACATGCTGCATAAAACAGATTTTAAGGTTAGGAAACGCTTAAAATTAATTAAATAAATTATGAAAACAATGATGTTATTTTACATATGTTAGACTAATGAAATGATTTGATTGTAAATTAGTAACTGAGAAATTTAAATTATAAAATGCATAATTTATTTAAAATATTATTTATGCTTGAAATTTTTATTGATAACTTTATTTTTTATTTGTTTACAGTTTACATGAGGATAAAGTTCAGCGATTCATATAAGTTGGAACATTCTAAAGGTAAGAAATTAATGAAAATAAAATAAATATGTTTCTTTTTGTTGAAACCCAATGATGTTATTTTACATATGTTAGACTAATGAAATGATTTGATTGTAAATTAGTAACTGAGCTTTAAACAAATTATTTATTTTTGATATACCTATAAATCTAAACTTTTGACTAATCATGAATTCTTTTTGATTACAGGTCATCTCTTTTAATTTGGGGTATGTGGCGTTATATTTTAAAATCATCATTCTTTAGGTGAGTTTTTAAAACAATAAATGAAAGTGTAATGTAGACTAATTTGATTATTTCTTGTTCTTCCAGATTCAACATCTATTGCACATTAAATCATCAACACAACCACTAATTCGACTGCCGCCTATTTATATTGATCTAAGCTGCAATGCAATTTGCACAACCTAAAAAATATCCATCCTAGCATAAGCTATTTAAAAAAATAAAGTAACCAAAAGAACAAGAAGGAATGTGGTGATTTGTTGTCGTGTTTTGCATAATTCCATCTGATGTTTGCCTGTCTCGTTGCGGCGGCCTTATTATGGCTATTACCATGTGCCGGGGCATTAACTCGGTCTTGTTTGCACTGCTCGGAGTCCCGTTACGGGACAAGAGATATTTGCTTAACGCCTCGTTTTCCATCTGGTCTGGGATGGCACGCCATGGCCATGATATGTACGCAAAATCGTTGTAATTTGTTATGTTTGCAGCATAAGCACAGTAGTTATGCAAATTGTCGCTCGGTGCCGGGCCCCGGTGGTCGATCAGTTGCCAAACGGGGCAAGTGTGGCAGCAGTGTTGACTTTCCAGCTAGCTTACCTTTAGTGTTAATTTTGCTGAGTGAAAAGAATATACATATATGTTTCTTTAGGTTATTTAACCCAGAAGTAGTTTGTAATTAAAAATTGCAAATTATCCTGCAATATAGTAGAAAGTCCTGAGGATCTTTGAATAGAAATGGTATGTTAACTATTTTTATTCCATTTACAAATTGTTAAAATATTTCTACTTAAAAGCCTTGTCATCTCTGGTTCTTGAAGCATCCACCATCCAACAAGTAGCAGCCTCAGACTCTTTTTTAGATTTCGTCCAGAGCTGTGCCATCTGGTTAAACGATTTATTAACATCATTTCGAGATCATTAGATCGCATAACACGGTCATTCATCACTTGGCACTGGTTTTTCGCTCCTTTGCTGGTGCTTGTTTTTTTTTTTGCGATTCTGGCACGCAAGTGCAATCTCTGATCTCTAGGCAGCATCTACGCATGCTTGTGTATCTCTTGGCCCCAAAAAGGATGCAACGTACCAGCCATCCAGCGATGATCTGTGCCGGCGATAAGGACAATCAACGCTTGGCGCAAACACTTGGCACCCGAACCAACATAAAGAAAAACCTTAAGAAAAAACAGCAATATCAGATGCAGACCTGCCACGCCCCTTTTTGTGATGTTTCAAGGCGCCTTGAAGCAGTTGACTTTTTTTGCGAGGCGGGGAAGAAACGATGCAGGGATTTGGAATGGAATGAGATGAGCTGATGCCCAGCTAAAGATAAGACAGAGGCGTCCCTAGTCTGGAAGACTTGAAGAGTGCTGACGCTTTGGCTGCTTTTATGGTTAAAATAGTTTAAAAAAGTATTAATTTAATATTTATTATCATTTTAAAGAAACTTTTATATATTATAAAAAAGTTTTTCTTACATAAAGTTATTTAAAAACCGAGGTAAATATTTAATATAATATTTTAAACATTCTTAATAAATTATTTTACCAAAACACTTTGTATTTTATGAACTTTTCAGATCACTCACCATTGTCTACCATCTCTGATCCTTTATTGGCGGGGCGTGACTTAAGGATCGCGCGCTTTTCGTTGCTATCAGTTGCCGGGCGCGATCCGATCGCAATCTGCTGGCCAAGATCTCGGAATCAGTATTGGTGTCCACCATCAAAAACCCAAGCTCCAGATGCTTATCAGATGGCGTCGCTCAAATGCCTTGCGTGGTAAAATTTCGCACGAAATGCTCCACGATCTGTGGGGACTTTAAGGTATTGGGTGTTAACGTAGCAACTTTTCAGCTGTCGTCCCATGGCCGCCGCCGGCCGTTTGCGTGTAAGAATTTTCTGCGAAATTCTGCGAGACACGCCGAGATTTTAATCAGATGTCTGGACCGAGGTCTGGACGCTGTTGCTTCACAGTTCTAGAGCCTGGCCTGGCTAGACCCGACACTTTCCCCCGTGCGAATTAAACGCTCATTTTCCCAGTCACGTCTTTTCACAGTTAGCAACTTTATTAAAACTAACGGGCATGGCAAATAATTAAAACGCAGCGGAATCGCAAATTGCTTGCCATGTAATAAATAGAATCATCAGCGAGGCTGAGGATCAGCGCGGGGAGTTGGGAGTTGTGCCTAAGACCCGGCCTCATCAGCAGCAGGCATCAACATCATCATCATCATCTACGGGATGGTCAGCAGCAGCGGCAGCATTATTTTAATTCACTTACTATCGCTGACGTTGGTTTTTGGACACACCGAGAGAAAACGGAGCTATTTTTTTTTTTAAATTTAAGTGATTTTAAATAGTTTGAATAAGGTAAATTATAAAAGAGATATTAAATCATAGAAACACCCCTATATAAAGCAAGATTAATTAAAATCGTAAATATTGTCTTAAGCTCGCAAGCTGACCCTCATTACTTTTTCAATAAACAAACGATTTAATTTTTTTGAATTTTGACGATGCAACCCCTTACAAAATTTGAAAATTTTTTTTGGCTCATTTTTTGGGAATTTGGAAGTTTTTCAATTATCATAACTTGGCCAACAGGAAACTAATTTTGAATCGGAAAGCTGTTCTATGCTAGTTTTCAAAAGGCTAACAAGTCTGCATACTTACTTTTTCAATAAACAAACGATTTAATTTTTTTTGAATTTTTACGATGCAACCCCTTACAAAATTTGAAAAATTTTTTTGGCTCATTTTTTGGGAATTTGGAAGTTTTTCAATTATCATAACTTGGCCTACAGGAAACTAATTTTGAATCGGAAAGCTGTTCTATGCTAGTTTTTAAAAGGCTAACAAGTCTGCATACTTACTTTTTCAATAAACAAACGATTTATTTTTTTTTGAATTTTTACGATGCAACCCCTTACAAAATTTGAAAAATTTTTTTGGCTCATTTTTTGGGAATTTCAATTATCATAACTTGGCCTACAGGAAACTAATTTTGAATCGGAAAGCTGTTCTATGCTAGTTTTCAAAAGGCTAACAAATCTGCATACTTACTTTTTCAATAAACAAACGATTTAATTTTTTTGAATTTTTACGATGCAACCCCTTACAAAATTTGAAAAATTTTTTTGGCTCATTTTTTGGGAATTTGGAAGTTTTTCAATTATCATAACTTGGCCTACAGGAAACTAATTTTGAATCGGAAAGCTGTTCTATGCTAGTTTTCAAAAGGCTAACAAGTCTGCATACTTACTTTTTCAATAAACAAACGATTTATTTTTTTTTGAATTTTTACGATGCAACCCCTTACAAAATTTGAAAAATTTTTTTGGCTCATTTTTTGGGAATTTGGAAGTTTTTCAATTATCATAACTTGGCCTACAGGAAACTAATTTTGAATCGGAAAGCTGTTCTATGCTAGTTTTCAAAAGGCTAACAAGTCTGCATACTTACTTTTTCAATAAACAAACGATTTATTTTTTTTTGAATTTTTACGATGCAACCCCTTACAAAATTTGAAAAATTTTTTTGGCTCATTTTTTGGGATTT